>PVKV010030279.1:0-22483 GCA_004027835.1 Alouatta palliata | reverse complement strand
GGATTCTGTCAGATTCAAGCTCCAGATTTTTTTTTGTGCTTGAAGGGCTGTTTGTAGGTTTGAATTAGGTGCTTAGTTATTTCAATGATGTGTGTGACTATTACTAAATGCTACTTATCCGTCGCTCTATGTCTTACTTTTTTAATGAATTAAAACTCAAAAATTTTACTAAGGCTTTTGCAATTTTGGGTCAGCAGTAATGAAAAAGTACTTATCGTGTGCATAATTGCACAGAGTCTATAGAATACTACTTAACATTTATGTAGGGCTACCGAAAGTTAAGTGGAATGTTTTCCCAGCATAGCAGGTTTTGGGGGGCAAAATCCCCACATTCCTTTAATTCAGCATGTACATCATTGTGAATAAAACAAAATTTGTCTGGTGTTTTTCTATGGTTCCTGGATGGAAACTTACAAACCACTGGGATATTTCTGTTTGCTGGGAACAACCTAAAGGTTTAGTAGTTAACTAGTGTAGGCTTTTAAACCACATCTGAATTTACAAAAAGGAGATAACTCAGGGCATGGACTGGTCATATCAGAATGATCCACCAGGTAGGTAGACATTTGGGACTTTTGAGCCACATGATATTAGCCTGATCTTCTGCTGAGAAGAAGAGAGTTGAAGATTGAGTTCAATCACCATGGCTAATGATTTAACCAATCATGATTACATAATGAAACCTCAAAAAAAAATTCTGGAAACTGAAGCTGAGCTGAGCTCCCTGACTGGCGAAGACATGAATGTACCAGGCAGGTGACAGATCTGAATCCATGGGTTGAGGATATGGAAGCTCTGTGCTGAAGACCCTCCCAGACTTGCCATATGTGTCTCTTCATTTGACTGGTTTTGATTTGTATTCTTTAAAATAAAATGCTAATCATAACTTCCCTGAGTTTCTTGAGTCATTTCCATAAATTATTACAATTGAGAGAGTAGGTATCCCCAAATTTCTAGCCAGTTGGTCAGAAGTACAGGTGAACATGGACTGGGGCCCCCTAATCTTGTGTCTGGCATCTGAAGTGTGATCAGTCTTATAGGGGGCTTGTTCTAACTTTTGGTGGTCAATGTCAGAGTTGCATTACAATATTTCAGCCTTTCAATTTATTTCCACCTAGTACTCTCCATTTCACCCTAGAAGTACTGCCTAAAAGCCCCTCAGAAGGCCAGATTTGGCCAGGCACGGTGGCTCAAGCCTGTAATCCCAGCACTTTGGGAGGCTGAGGCGAGTGGATCACGAGGTCAAGAGATCGAGACCATCCTGGCCAACATGGTGAAACCCCGTCTCTACCAAAAAAATACAAAAATTAGCTGGGCGTGGTGGCGTGCGCCTGTAGTCCCAGTTACTCGGGAGGCTGAGGCAGGAGAATTGCTTGAACCCAGGAGGCGGAGGTTGCAGTGAGCAGAGATTGTGCCACTGTACTCCAGCCTGGTGCCTGGCAATAGAGTGAGACTCTGTCTCAAAAAAAAAAAAAAAAAAAAAAGAAGGCCAGATTTGCAACTGTGCAAAATTGTGTTACTTGTCAGCCAAATAAACTGATTTTCCACATTCTGATCACCACTACAATGACATTCATTATATAAGCTAAATGTAGATGCTTTTAATGTTGTGAAATGACAATATGGCTTAGTGAAAACAGAATGAAACTTGGGTGTTAGGAGTTGAGTATTTTCATAATAACTCTATCGCTAGATCACAAGAACTGTAGTCTTAGAAATAACTGGCTTATCACTTAGAACCTATTTATCCAGAAAAATATGGCAGTTGTACTAAATAATCTCTAACATTTTTATGTATCCAGAAAAATAAGGGAACTGTACTAAATAATCTGTAATATCCGTGGTACCTCTTAGACTGCAAGATTTTTTTGAATTGCAATGCCTCAGTTTTCTTGTCAGCAGAAGGGAGTCAATCTGACTGACTCTCATTAAACTATGTTAAGAAAAAACCGAACCATTTCTCCCTGTAGAAAAGAAACAGATTTTATCTTTTCTGAATATGATTCTCTTCAAATTTCCAAATACATATTATCAAAAAAAGAAAAAGTAAGCCTACTAGTTTTAATAGAAAACAATTTTCCCTCAGCATTCATCAGTGAAGCAAAACGTAATTTTTCTTTTTTTTTAAATGGGGTCTCATTCTGTTGTGAGGCTAGAGTGCAATGGCACAATCTTGGCTCACTGCAACCTCCGCCTCCTGGGTTCAAGTGATCCTCCTGCATCAGCCTCCCAAGTACCTGAGACTACAGGCACACACTACCACACCCAGCTAATTTTTGTATTTTTAGTAGAGGCTGGGTTTCACCATGTTGGCCAGAATGGTCTCCTTCTCTTGACCTCATGATGTGCCTGCCTCGGTGGAGAAATGTCTCTGTATTTGATTTTTCCATGGATATAATTTTAAACAATATAGAATGGCAATCTTAGTTAAAATATGCTTACAATAAGTGACGTAATATCTGCTTGACTGTGTGTGTTCAGTTTTATTTTGTTTACTATTTCTCATCGCACTCTGGTTTTTTGAAGGAAATTATTCAGTACAGAAGCCAAAGTATTAATACAATTCAGGAGCTTGGCACACACTAAGGCACATGTAACTCTGGTGAGCAGAGTTATCAGAAAGGAGGAACAAACCTGGAATTTGGAGTAAAGCAGGGCCATATTTAAGTCCAAACTGCAACACATACCAGCCATGTCAATTTGAACAACTTAAACTTTTCTTAGCTTCGATTTTCTCTTCTAAAAAATTCCTACTTTAAGCACTGCAAAATATTTAGTGTTTAGCACAGTGGATAGAACATAATGCATGATTGATAAGTGGTAACTATTTTCAAAGTGACTGTAAGATCCTGTTTTTCTTTGTTGGTTTCAATATCTTCTTTTTCTCAAATGAGCCACTTGGACTAGGTAATTACTAAGGATAATCTCATTTTTAACATTCTGATTTTAATTTTTTAAATTTAATTTTTACATTCTGTCACCACCTCTCTCCATCTGTATAATTTACAGAGTCATGCTATGCAATTATTTCATAAAATAATTCTCTATTATTTCATGCATTATGAAACAAGTGCCTATTATCTCACGAAAAGCAAATAATTAACTCAAAATACATTGTCTCTGATATTTCACAACTCTGATAGAATAATATAATAGATTTTTGGAGTTTCTCCAACCTGTCATCTTTAGGACAAATTGTCACATCTTTCAGAGCCATTTAAAACCATAGGTATATTATCTGATGATAGAACAGTGGTTTTTTTTAAATAAATTATCTTAACATTTCCAGTTTGCCACAGATTTGTTTAGGAACTCCTATGGAAACAAGAAATTTCCTTATAAGCGTATGTCTGCAATACCATTTAAATAGACATTCTAACTGAAGTACTCATTTGCAGTAGCTGTACAACATTGTGCTAAATAAAATGTTTGTGTCAAAATTGAGTAGGACATAATGATAGGTTTTACAAATAAACATAAATACAAAATTTAGTTAGATAGCGTTTACCTTTTTGTGTTTCAAAAATTAATGATTTACTGTTTTCAATGAATATTCCAAATGTTTAAGAGTATAGGTCCCAGATAAATAATTAGAACTATAGTCTATGTTGGAGATATTGATCTTTAGATATTTTTATTCTTAATGAGAATACAGTCATATAAATTGGATGATTGAAGAACAAGAATAGAGTTTCTAGTTAATAGTCAATTTAATATACATTGCAAAGCTCTGGGTTCTGAGTTATTTGTTTTGGGTACTTTTCTTTCCTTAAATTCTTTGCTCCTAACATGAAGTAAAAACAAAGATCTTTGTCTTTAAAATGGCTGAGGAGAGACAAAATGAGGAAAAAAATTGTCTATGTAAACAGTTAATTTTGGATGAATGGGAGAAAAAACCCTACAAATGAAAATTTTCTATTTGCTAATGGAAATTGTTAAAGATGTTACTTTTTAGAAAAAGTCAAAAGGGTGCCTAAGTACTTAAACTTTACATTTTTTGTGTGTGTGTAGCAATTTACAAGGCTATCTTGATCCTTTCACTATATATTTGATTTTTATGGACCTCAGATTTTCTTTGTATTGAACTTCTGTTGCATTGTAATCACAATAGGAGATTTATTATAGTACAACTCTTTTGCTAAGTGGAGGACTGAGCCTGGAAACTGACTTTTGATAGCACATTTGTGGGATGGCGAACTATCAGACAGATAATGTTTTTTGACAGTAGTTGCTAAAACCCATAACAGAGAAATTTCCTTTACCAATAAGAATTTAATGATCAATAAAAGATGTATAAGAGAAGGAGCATCAATATAACAGTATGAGAAATTTCAGGAAAATACTGCATATTTTGACCTATCACAGAATGATATTATTTCAAATAAAAGATGAAAAAATATATTTGGTTAGATTTATTTTTTAGGTTATGAGAAAAATCTTAGAAATGGGCCATATTTAATTTCACTTATAATTTACTGGGTATGTATTATACAGTCATAATTCAAAGACAAGGTGTAAGTAATTTCAGTTGAACTCTATGTGTGTCTATTTCCTAGATGGATGGTTGAACAATTTATCAATTGACATAGTATTGAATTTTTCTCCCCCTTTATTTATTTATTTATTTATTTTGCAAGAATTATCTAAGATAGCTAATTAGAATTCCACTGCATATTTTCACAGTGTAGTAACAGAGTATGAATCTCCCCAGAAGGCAGGTCAAATTTAATTATATTTTTCATACTGGATTTTTCAGTCTCTGCTTTTTCAGGTACCAACAATTCATACCAGATGTCCGTATCTGGCCCTAAAATTTCTTTCTGGCCTTGACATTATTAGAAGGCCTTCGAATGGTGTAATAAGCAATTTGAGTGGGTGAATCAAATACCAAAATCTTTTTTCCAATATTCTGTGGTCAAAGATATTGGGAAGGTTAATTTTGATTCTGCAGCTGTTCCTCCAATAAATCCTGAAAGGTCTTTCCAAGCAGTGTCTTTATTTTAAATATTTTGATTATGAGAGGTATTCATTAAAATGTGGCTGATGTTAAACTTGCTGATCAGGGCACAGTGAGTCAAAAGTCATGTAAGTCTTTAATTATAAAACAAAGGAAACAGGCAAGACAAAATTTATAGGCATATAATTTCGGATAAAATAATTTCTTTAGGTAGATGTAGATCAAGAAAAAAGCATACCATTGAAACACAAAGATATATCTTGGGTGGCACTATCCAAACCAGAAATACAGTTATTTTATATAAATTAATAAGTAGCTACATTTGTTTAATCTAGCTCATAACATTCATTATTAACTAAAAGATAATAGCTTTTCCTTTGTATGCTTGTTGCTGGTATTCCTGGCTCTTACTTCATTAATGTAAGCTTTCTGATGGAAGGCTTTGTCTGCTTTGTTTGTCAATACCTGTCTGGCTGTAAAAGCTCAATTAATATTGGTGACCAACAGATACAGAGTTCCTATTTACCCTACCTCTAATGGGACATCACTGATTCTACTTTTTATTTATGTAGCACTTCACGAAAACTTCTGATACATTATCTTTTTAAACCCCCAACAGCACTAGAGAGCTTAAGGTATGCATTCTTTTTCTTCATTTAATGTTTGAGAATATAGAGGTATAAATAATCAAAAGATCTAGAAATGGAGGTGAATCTGTGTTATCTCACTGAATAGCTTGTGTTTGCTCATATGTGATATGATTTTAGGAGGCTTCACCTTTGATGAAGGTGAAGGTGTTTCAGTGCTCTGGTTTTAGTTTTTATTTTATAATAATCAAAGACTGAATGCATTACACAGGACAAATCAGTCCATTAATGACAACAAAAGGGATTTGAAAATACAACCTAATAATTAAGTCATTGTATTGGTAAATAATGCAGTATGTGATAATCTCCCCCAAAATTAAAATGTTAAACAATTCTGGAAAGTACTATCAACATCATTTGAAAGAGTAACTTTGAACTAATACCAGGATATATTCAAGTAATAATCATCATTTATCTCTATGGTATTTTTACACGACTAAGCCATTGTTTAGAATGCAAATAATCAAATTTGACTTCTAAAACTTTTGTTGCAAAATCTAATAACTGGAAGCTAATAATACATATTATTATTACATATACATGTACATATAGTGTCACAGTGGTTGCAAAGTTAAATAATAAGCTTATAAACAGCAATATTTATGTTTTATTTCCACCCAGAATTCATATAGTGGGATTCTTTACTATGAAAAACGTTTACTAATAAGAACAAATTGTACTAAAATATACTCATAATACTACATTAAGCTGGACTAGTCAGCATGTTTTAAATATAGCACAGACTCCAATATGATATATATGTTAACTTTTTGAGTAGTGTATTTGAGGGGCATATAAACAGAAAAATTTTAAAACTGAAATCATGCTTTTGGAATCCAAATTTATAGCTTAGAAAAAACAAAGCCTTAGTAATGCAAGACTGAAATGGCTCTTACTCTTATGGAGACTAATTGTGTTCATATGAAGTTTTTATTCAGTTTTGTAACTTCTATTTTTCTATTTCAGAATTTGGCCACCTTCCATTTCATGTCTTATTATTTATCCCAAAATACCAAGAAGGGATAATTTTGTAAGAAAACTGTATAGTTGTCTAAGTGCTGCAACTGTTGCCTGTTGATAAAATTTATCTGCTCTTTTATACAAATTGGTCTTTATAAACCTTTAAATGGTTCATTTTAGTTTATTTTTTTCTAGTATCTTGCGAGAAAGAAGACATTAAAATGTAATTTAACTTTTTGGTTTAACTCGCTGTTAAGAAAATTATTACTGATGATAGATTTGTGCAAAGAAAATCTGTTCTTAAAAAAAATCAAATACTTGAAGAGATTCACCATTTAAAATCTGATTACCTTTTCCCTAATTTCACTGAAAAATACAAGCATTTTAATGGAGGTTATGGGTTAGCAAAGACAAGGAAGGAATGGTCCTTTCAGAAAATAAAGAACATCAAGGGACAATATACCTAGGGTTGGAATTGAAGCTGAAGGACTCTACGAAAATGCATGACCAATTATTGAATAGGGTATCAGAGAAGGAAAAGGGAGAGAAAACCTTTACATTTATCAAAAATTTTGCTGAAGGCTTGTTCTGGGCAATGTTCCCATTTTAGGACTCAGCCTAATTCAAACTATTTAAAGATGAGAAGTAAAGTTAAGAAATGTAAAAGATATTTTTTTCTACACATTAATAAACAAGTCAAGTAGGTTGCCCTGAGTATTTTAGACACAGTTGAAGTGATTTTGTCAGTAATGATAACAGTGTGTGTGGAATGAGGAAACTAAAAATACAGAGCCTAATTCCTCCTGACCTCATAAAATGTTCCTATGCTTTAAATAGAGTTCAACAGTGTTTCCAAAGAAAAGGAATCTATTGCTGCCAGTGAGCTTAATTAGTATAAAATGCTATTTATAAAATATTCACCAACTGTAGGTAAAACATTTGTTTCTCCAAATTGAGAGAATATATGCTTGTTAATATTTTTGAACCAATTATTTCTATTTAATTATATTTTTGAAAGTGAATTTCAGCAGTATTTGGGGGAGTGGTAAAATGCTGTCATGTTCATTTCCTCTCCTCAGTGCTGTGCTCTAAGGTTTATCTTCCTAAGCAGATTTTAACATGCTACCCTGTTTTTCAATTAGTCGTATATCCTACATTTTAAGGATAAGTTTTATTACAGTTACTAGTAAAAAGACAAAAAAAGAATGATATTGATTGATTGAATTCTGAGTAATGAACTCTGTCTGAAAGAATTGAATATGGGTCCAGCAGTAACAATCCATAGATCAAAGCCCAGCCCTTACCACACAATCATGATCAATTCTTTGCAGGTATGTTAGAAAAGTGGTAATTCAATCATGCTGATTTTCATTTAAATCACTGAGCCTCTTAAAGTTTCAAGTAAAAGCTTCTGTGACACTAATATGATATCCACTCAACGGCTGGATATTATAGCTGAGTACTCTGCCAGGTAAATTACAGTTACACCTAAGACAAAAGTAACAACTTTGTGTCCCACAGATTTCCAATGCCTGCTTGGTAGTTTCGGCTTCTCTAATACTTTTTTTTTTTTTTGAAACAGACTCTTGCTCTTTCACCCAGGCTGCAGTGCCATGGCACAATCTCAGCTCACTGCAACTTTTACCACCTCAATTCAAGCAATTCTCCTGTCTCAGCCTCTAGAGTAGCTGGGACTACAGGCATGCACCACCACATCCAGCTAATTTGTGTATGTTTAGTAGATATGGGGTTTCATGATATTGGTCAGGCTGGTCTCAAACTACTGACCTCAGGTGATCCACCTGCCTCGGCCTCCCAAACTACTGAGATTACCAGTATAAGCCACAGTGCCTGGCCTGTAACACTTTTTTAAAGAATGAAGATTCATTAACAAAGATAACATTTATACAGGCAAATATTTAAAAGAATACAGAAAACACTTGTATAGCTTTCTCATTTTCCATTACAGGACCTAAATTGTTCACAAATATTATTCATAGCAAATACACAAAACAGAAAATAAATCAACTGAAGTTATTTCTCTGAATTTTCCTTTGACATTATTGGATGTTCACAGAAATATTTGACAAAATACAGCCTTATGTCTGAGTGTTTAATGAATTCAACCTTGTAGGGAACTAACCCTACATCACCCGTGGGTACCCTGAGTTTGGTGGTGACAAAGGAATGAGAAAAAGACAGATTAAGAGGAAAGTGGGACTAGGCGGCCATTACCTATTACTGTAGGAGACAGTGAAGGCCCTGAACTCTGATCATCCACACTATTTATTGGTTATAATCACTTTGATCTATAGGGTAGGGGTAGAGTGATGCTGGAGTGAATCAGTGAGCCACAACTGAATCAGTGAGCTGGAACTGGTGTGTCATTCTAAGGATTGATAACAGTGGAAATTTGGGAGTTTCACAAACTAAGAACATGTGGTTATCTTTAGCTTACTGGCTATGAGCAGCTGGTGAAATGAGGATCTTACAAGCAGCCTACAAGTCTGGCTAAGTCATAGTACTAGGAAGGGGCTTGAGCACAGTGATTATGGTAACAGGGCCTAGGTCACCCTGCACCGGGACATGAGGCATAGAGAGGCCTTTCTCCTCAGAGGCCTCCTGTGGCTTTCTGCAGTTTGTTGTTCCTTGTTTATGTGTTACTCATAACCAATTTATATAGGCACTCTGTAAGTCCTTTCTCCTTTGCAGCTTTTCCCAAAACAACATTATGTTTGTATAAGAAAGAATCTCTAAATTTGTTTCTAAGAAGAAATTACACCAAGTAGACTCCACATAGATCAGTCAAATTCAATAATTCTGAGGAAGGTCCTTTGGGCCTTGTATGATAAAATGTTCGGTGCGCTTATTAAACACTTAAGTCACACACTTTTATACTTATTAGTTTGGCCAGTTGCGTAAGTGTTTATCCTCTCAAACTAAATTCCTGAGAGAACAAGTGTATTCTTGTTGACATCCCTTAAACTCCTGCTGTCCCATAGGGGTTTAAAGCAATGAAGCAAGAAATTGAGTTGAGGAGGTAGAGAGGACTCTTGACAATATCAGCAGCAAACTGTTTTGTGCTAATCATCAGACATGGCCTTGGAGAATTCTGGGTCCTAACTATGTCTCTTTTGATGGCTCTGTTAACCTGTAGAAGTTGGCCAATCAGATTGTGTCCACAAGAATCTACATCTATAAATTGAAAAGCAAAAGGAAAAATTCAGACATTTAATTCTATGTTGTAAGTACTATGTAATAAAAAACATTCTAACGCGTTCTTTTCCAATAAACCAGTTGGCTGGAAATAAAGTAAACAGATTTGCTCAGAAGTCAAGTATTATCTTCAAAAAATAACATCTTAGAATAGGAAACCAATTAAATGAATAGTAAGGGGCCTCCTACATAAACACGTAAGAATGCATGTATACCATTACAGTGCCCAGGGACTTACTTATATTTATTTGTCTTTATGCAATAATGTATTTATTTTATTTTTAAAAATAATTATGTTATAAATTATCTGGTAGATTCTATAACACACAGTGGAGGGTAAAAAAAGATTCCTGACCACATGGAGGTTACAATCTAAGAAAGTAGTAAGACATGAGGCTAAAAGCAATTAATGCTAAATACACAGCTGAAAATAACAAAGGCAAAGGTCTGATTTGTGGAATCAGTAAAGAGAATCAATATGATGTCTTTGACTGAAATCAAGAACTTTAAGATCATCTGTCCCTATGTGAAAGGTATGTAAAGTGGCATCTGTATTTTACTTCTTAATGGTTTTACTTTTTTTTTTAAAAGCATATATGTATCTGAAAACAGGTTGTCTATTTTTCAAAGTAAAAGCAACATTAAATGCAAATGAAAGCTGTATTTCAATGCTTAAATCTCTTTTGATGTCATATTTTCAAAGTGGACTCTTTTTAAAGAATAATTTACACTTAGAGTTTAGACAGATTTTTTTTTTACAATCGTTATCTTTCTGGATTCATCTGTTCAGTGTGTTTTTCACAGTTCCAACAAAGAGGTGACATTTTGGGCTGCAATTCTGTCATCTAATCACATGGAAAGATGCCAATTCTTATTAACACCTTGACATTTTATTGCTATAAACTTATCATAAGTTCTTCTGATGTAAGATAGATTTAAATGCATAGAGTAGGGCTTTGTGTGTGTGTGTGTCCATTAAACTCTTGATCCTTTGCTCCTTATATCAGCAAAATTTTCAGTAAAGTAAATCAGCTGTTAGCCAGAATAGAAATCATAGACTAGGCCCTGAAAGGTTAACAGTTTGCTATTTGGAATACAATTGAAAAGCTAGAGAAAACAAAGAGAATAAATATGTGTCAAACTCTTTTGTATTAACACCAGGTAACTCTGACATGTCAAGCTCCTCGTATTTAGACATTACCTAGCAGTGGTGCAGTGGTTTCTTATTACCACAATATAGTTCTTCTGTTGTTAAATAGAAGGTGTTAACCTTTCAATTGCTACAAAATTAAAGGTTTAGCTTGGAACTTGTATCTAGACACAAATAAAAACCATTATCTGAGGCTGTAATAAGACTCATGAAAAGCAGGAAAGTGTTCCAGAGATTATGCTGAGGTGCATCAGGATATAGTATATGGAAAATGTCACCGTGATATTTTATCTGAGTTGCAAAGAATTAAAGAACTGTGAACTTAATTCTGATTCAATATGCAATAAGAACATTGGATGCACATAAATAAATATATAACACGATGCATCCTAACTAAAGGGTTGTTAAAATTTCATCTAAAAAGAATCACAATTTCTCAACTATTTACACTAAAGTTAATTTAAATAATCCAAAATATATACATTAAAATACAATGCAGGACATTTACATTTTTTATTATGTATTTGTGTTCAAGATGCAATTATTAAAGGTTGCTTATTTAAAAAGTATAGAAGGGAACTAATCTGTGCATGGGTTCATAGATATTAGAAAAGAAACCATTTTATGGAGAACTAAAAGGAAATACTGATAAAGCCAGTGAACAAAGCAATTGTTTTATTAAGGTGGGATGTTTGGAAGGGAGTTTGGAGATGAATCTGACTGAAGGATTCCATAGACAGGTTTGTTTGTTTTTTTAACAAAACATAGAAACTGACCTTTCTGGTCTTAAATCTTAAAATTTACATTTTTTTTTTTTTATCTGAGATCCCTTTTAAGGAAAGAACTCCAGGTCTCTTAAAAAGTATGAAAGAACTGAAACTCACTGATCATGGTATACAGACATTGAGACTTCAGGCCCCTCATTCATCATGGTTGCTTCCTTGCCCCTCCTGAGTTTCCATTTTCTCACACATTTACATTTCTTTACTGCTAAAAGAAACCCTAATTTTAGTTGTTCAGGGAGATGGGTTTGAGACTGATCTCCCATCTCCTTGCTTGCAGCAGCTGATTATATAGCCTTCTTTCTTGGCAATAATCCTTGTCTCAGTGATTGGCATTTTGTAAGGTGAGCAGCAGGACCTAGACCAAATCCCTGTTTTGGAAACAGAGAGATTTCAGACTACTTTTCAAGTATATCTGGCAGTCCTTGGTTGGCTACAAGGGAGAAGTTTGGAGACATTTCGAATAGAAAGAATTGTTCATGGTTGAGGTTGAGAAAAGGGCTTTCTGGGGCCAGCCATATCTTGATTCAAGTCAGAATCAGTGGGATGCTTTTTGGAGATCAGACTCTCATAATGGTTTCCATAGATGTAGCAGGGGTAACTATTATGCCAGACAGTTTTTTATTTGTTAAAGTGAGTTTGCATTTATTGACCATGAAGTGACCTATTTGAAGATGGAAATTGATGATTACATCTCCCTAAATCTGTTTGTGGCAAGGAAAGACATCCTGCAATGAAGTCTGACAGACAGAATCCTCTTAAAGTATACCCGCAAGAGATGTTATAAATATTGTGGCTATTGGAAGACAAAAAAAAACCTCATAATTTAAAAATACCTAACTTTGTAACTATTTTGTTGCTATGACCTGAAAACAGAAAATACATTTTGTTGTCATGTGAACACAAACTCCATTTCTCTTCATCATTGACACAAGAAATGACCACCACAGAAAGCATGAAATATAACTAACTTGTTATTTGTGAAATACACTCTTAAGCTTGCACATCCTCCTCTTTTTTCTTCATCAAATATAGATTATTTTTCTTAGTCAAAAAACTAATGGATTAATCAACAAATAGGTAATGGCAAGGTACTTTACTAGTTGAAGTGAAGAAAGGGAGTGGTCTCTGGAGTGTAGTTACTTACAGCCTACAGGAAGGCAATATACACATGCACCAAAAAATAAGAAACATTAAAAGGCAGGATAAAGTTTAAGTGTGTTCTGAGTTTTGCAGCAAGCATAGATGAATTGAGAGACAATGGGAACCCCAAAGCATGACTGACTGAGGTTAAGAGACATGTTGCAGAGTTCAAGGTTGTTAGAAGGAGCTGCATGACATGGCCTATGAAGAGTCACAGTTTTCTCTATGGAATGCCCTCAGTAAGATTCCACTCAGCAGACTGATGTCTCAATAAAAATGTAAATAATTAAATTAATTGCTGCTTGGATGAATGGTGGAATTCAAATACAACACAGCAGAATGACAAGGTATTGTTAAGAATACAATATTTTTGTTTGAAACAGATTAGGGCCGTCTAGTTTTTGTTGTGTCTTTGTGTAAACACTAGTGAGATGAGGTTAAAAAAATTACAGATGCTAAATACTGCAGATGCTAAATAGATGGGACTTCAACTAGGAATTAAGGGTTATTTATGAGATGATTTTATACCTCAGCCTCTGGCTTTCTTTCTTCTCATAGTCCTACTCTCTTCTGATTATCTCTTCCATAACCTAAAGTTTAATTATTAATTTTTCTATATGCTCACAATCTCTTGTGTATATATATCCCTGGCTGGTAGCATTCTTTTAATATTTACAGCTATGTGTAAAAGTACATATTAGGTGGTTCCACCTCAATGTCCTGTAAATATTTCAAACCCAACATATCTAATGTAAACATGTATTTCTTCTATAAATTTGCTTCGCCTCCTTTGGTTTCTATTTCAGTAAATGATCCCACCTAATACTTGTTCTACATCTGCTTCATTCTTACTCTCCAATTTGATGCATTGCCAAGTTGCATCAATTCTGTCTCTGATATATGTTTCAAATTCATTCATTTTTAAGCCTCTGCCACAAATTTAGACAAAACAATATTCATCTCTTGTGTTGTTGACTGCAGTAGCCTCTCAGCTTTAAAACTATTTCCTCTGCCTGCAGTCTTGCTCCTTTTATAGTTCTTCTCTATGCAATTACTAGAATGATCCTTAAAAATGTATATTTCACCACATATATATCAATTAATTTCATAAATATTAAATACCTCATGTAAGATTGTCATAAGTAAGTGAATAAAGTTGAACTTGACTGTATAGAATTAACCTTAAATGTAAAGAATATGGACTTCAACATTGCCATTTAAACTTTTCTTCCTTCACACTTATTCAATTGTTTTTACTGTAATGTCTTTTCTCCCAGAGCTAGTTGTTAAATATCCACATTTTTCATCAGGGTTTTAACTAATATTAAGAATACTTTTTAAAAATCACAATAAGAATATTGCCTTAAGTTGTGTATCCTCATTTATAACTCCCAAATGTATTTCCAAAAAATACAACTTTCTAAATTAGTCAGGAAAGACATCATTATCACTACTTATAAATGATACCATATCTCAGAGAAATTAAATTTTCTGTACAAAGTCACATTGCTATTAAATGGCCACCTCTCCTGTTTCCAGGCTTCACTACACTATGAAGTTTCTCTCTGAAATTCTTTTATCTCAAAGCTCATGATATTTGGTTTCTAATTTTTTTGGCACGTGATAACAACAATCTCTTACATTTATAGTGCTTCTGTATTTGTGAAACCATGTTCCCATGCTAAACCCATTTCTCTTTTTAAATAAACATACTATATTAAAAGTTTTCAATTTACAGAAAAATTAAAAACTTTATAGAGTTTACATAAACATACATGAATTTATTATTAATATAATGCGTTGATATAGGATTTTTTTTCTTAAGTAGTGAAGCAATATATGTTGTGTTATTAATTAAAGCCCTGCTTTACTCAGATTTTCTTACTTTTTAGAAAACCAGCTTCTTATATTTTAATCTAATATTCTTTGCTTTCATGAACCCATCTAGAATATTACAGGATGTTTAGTTATGTCTCCTTAGGATTCTTTTTACTGTAATACTTTCTCAAACTTATTTTGGATAACCTGGATGGTTTTGAGCAATACTAATCTTTTTATTTTTGTAGAACATACTTCAGTTTAAACATCTGTTGTTTTCCTCATGATTACTCTTAAATTACAGTTTTTTTTTTAAAGAAGACCATAAAGAAAAAATGCCATTCTCATCACTCTACAGCAGAAGTACATATTATACAAATGACTTATCATTGTTGGTGATAATCTCTATCACTTGGCTAAATTGTCCTGTCATAAAATAGTTGTAAGATTGCTATTTTTCTTCTTTCTGTACTCTAGATGAAAGCACCTATGTGCAGCTCACACTTAAACAGTGGCAACTAATGCTTCACCTGCTTAAGAGTAGATTACTTAGGTTATTTGGAATTTTTCTGCATAGGAGATTTGTCTATCACCATTTATTAATATATTTGCTTATTCAATCATTTCTTTGTATCAGAATATTTATTTTATAATTTGGATTATAATCCAATACTATTTTATATTGCTGCTTAAATATTTCCAGGTTTGGCTGTTGAGAGCTCTGTCAGTTGGCCCTCATTTGTCTTTTAGTCTCACAACTTCTTGGAGAAGCTATATTATTCTTTCCTTCCCTTAGGATACTAACATTTCTTCAATTTTCCTTTTTTGTTTTAGTAAATCTTTAACCTTGGCTGTTGGGTTCTTGGGTTTGTTTTTTTTTATACTCCCCATAAACAGTTTGGATACACAAGATGTGTTTCATGTAGAGAACCCCTGCAAGATACTATACAAGAAAATCATCCTCAAGACACATAGTCATCAGATTCTCCAAGGTTGAAGTGAAAGAAAAATGTTAAAGGCACCTAGAGAGATGAGGAAGTTCACCTACATAAGGAACCTCATCATGCTAACAGTGGATCTTTCAGAAGAAACCCAATAAACTAAAAGAGTTTGGGAATCTATATTCAGAGTTTAAAAAAATATCTAATTATTTTATTATTATTATTATTAAACTTTAAGTTCTGGGGTACATGTGCAGAACATGTAGGTTTGTTACATAGGTGTACACATGCCATGGTGGTTTGCTGCACCCATCAACTCATCATCTACATTACAAATTTCTCCTAATGCTGTCCCTCCACTAGCCTCCCACCCACTGACAGGCCCTGGTGTGTGATGTTCCCTTCCCTGTGTTCCTGTGTTCTCATTGTTCAACTCCCATTTATGGGTGAGAACATAAAGCGTGTGGTTTTCTGTTCTTGTGCTAGTTTTCTGAGAATGATGGTTTCCAGCTTCATCCATGTCCTGGCAGTGGACATAAACTCATCCTTTTTTTTTATGGCTGCATAATATTCCATGGTGTATATGTGCCACATTTTCTTTGACTAGTATATCATTTAAGGACATTTGGGTTGGTTCTGAGTCTTTGCTATTGTGAACAGTGACACAATAAACATACATGTGTATGTGTCTTTATAGTAGAATTATTTATAATCCTTTGGGTATATATCCAGTAATGGGATTGCTGGGCCAAACAGTATTTCTGGTTCTAGATACTTGAAGAATTGCCACACAATCTTCCAAAACAGTTGAACTAATTTACACTCCTACCAACAGTGTAAAACCCATTCCTTTTTTTCCAAATCCTCTCCAGCATCTGTTGTTTCCTTACTTTTTAATGATTGTTATTCTAACTTGCATGAGATGGTATCTCGTTGTTTTAATTTGCATTTTTCTAAAGACCAGTGATGAGATTTTTTTCAGTGTTTGTTGGCCACATAAATATCTTCTTTTGAGAAGTGTCTGGCAATATTCTTCGCTCAGTTTTTGATGGGGTTGTTTGTTTTTTTTCTTATAAATTTGTTTAAGTCCTTTGTAGATTCTGGGTGTTAGCTCTTTGTCAGATGGTTAGATTGCAAAACTTTTCTCCCATTCTGTAGGTTGTCTGTTCACTCTGATGACAGTTTCTTTTGCTGTCCAGAAGCTCTTTAGTTTAATTAGATCTCATTTGTCAATTTTGGCTTTTGTTGTCATTGCTTTTGGTGATTTAGTCTGAACTCTTTGCCCATGCCTATGTCCTGAATGGTATTGCCTAGGTTTTCTTCTATGGTTTTTACGGTTTTAGGTCTTCAGCAATTTTTAAGAAAAAAAATTTCAACCAATAATTTAATATTTAGCCAAACAAAATTTATAACTGAAAGACAAATAAGATCCCTTTCAGACAAGTAAATGTTAAGGGAATTTATTGCCACCAGAACTGCCTTACATGAGATCCTGAAAGAAGTGTTAAATATGGAAAGAAAAGAAATGGTGTTGGAAAAACTGGCTAGCAGTGTGCAGAAAGCAGAAACTGGACCCCTTCCTGTCACCTTACACTAAAATTAACTCCAGATGGATTAAAGATTTAAACATAAAACCTAACACCGTAAAAACACTAGAAGAAATAGGCAAAATCATCCAGGATATAGGCATCGGCAAGGACTTCATGACTAAAACACCAAAAGCATTGGCAACAAAAGCCAAAATGGACAAATGGGATCTAATTAAAATTCAGAGTTTCTGAACAGCAAAAGAAATCATCATTAGAGTGAACTGGCAACCAACAGAATGGGAAACGATTTTTTGCAGTCTACCCATCTGACAAAGGGCTAATCTCCAGAATCTACAAAGAACTAAAACAGATATACAAGAAACAAACAAACAAACCCATTCAAAAGTGGGCAAAGGATATGAACAGAAACTTTTCAAAAGAAGACATATATGAGGCTAACAAATATATGAAAAAAATGCTCATCATCACTGGTCATTAGAGAAATGCAAATCAAAACCACATTGAGATACCATCTCACACCACTTAGAATGGTGATCATTAAAAAATCTGGAGACAACAGATGCTAGAGAGGATGTGGAGAAATAGGAACACTCTTACACAGTTCGTGGAAGTGTAAATTAGTTCAACCATTGTGGAAGACAGTGTGGCGATTTCTGAAGGATCTAGTAATAGAAATTCCATTTGACCCAGCAATCCCATTACTGGGTATACACCCAAAGCATTATAAATCGTTCTGTTATAAGGACACATGAACACGTATGTTCATTGCAGCCCTATTTACAATAGCAAAGACCTGGAACCAACCCAAATGCCCATCAATGATAGCAGGACAGGGAAAATGTAGCACATGTACACCATGGAATACTATGCAGCCATAAAAAATACTAGTTCATGTCCTTTGTAGGGACATGGATGAAACTGGAAACCATCATGCTCAGCAAACTGACACAGAACAGAAAATCAAACACCACATACTCTTACTCATAGGCGGGTGTTGAACAAGGAGAACATGTGGACTCAGAGAGAGTAGCATCACACACTGGGGGGCAGTTGGTGGGGGCTAGGAGAGGGATAGCAGAAGGTGGGAAGGGTGGGGAGGGATAACGTGGGGAGAAATGCTGGATATAGTATGCGCCCATGTAACAACCCTGCATGACCTGCACATGTAACCCAGAACCTAAAGTAAAATAAAATAAAATAAAATAAATGTACAATTCTTTGTCAAAACTGCTGTTGTTCTAAACTGCCTCTTTGAGAATGCCTCATTCCCTGGGTATCTCCCATGTATATATGAAATATGCATACATGTTAATAAACTTTTGTTTGCTTTTTCTTTTTTAAAAAAAAAAAGATTGGGCCAACTACCACTAACACATTCTTAAGTACATAGATCATTGACACTATAAAGCAATCATACAACCAAGACACTATTATATTCATCTAACTACATGATGACAGGCTCAAATATCAATATTAATCCTGAATGTAAATGGGCAAAATGCCCCAATTAAAAGACACCTAACAGCCATTTTCTTGAAGAAGGGAGATCCAGCTGTGGGCTAGTATTGAAGATATCCAACTCACAAGCAATGACACCCATACAGTCAAAGTAAAGGGATGGAGAAAAATATACCACACAAATGGAAAATAGAAAAAAAGCAGGGGTTGCTATTCTAATTTCAGACCAAAGAGACTTTAAGCCAATAAAATTCAAAAGAGACAAAGAAGGGCATTATGTAATAATTAAAGGGTTTAATTCAACAAGAAGATCTGTCTTACATGTATATGCACTCAACACAGGAGCACCCAGATTCATAAAGCAAGTTCTTAGAGACCTAAGAAGAGGTGTAGATAATGACACAAAAATAGTGAGACATTTCAGCATGCAACTAACAGCATTAGAAAATCACTGATTTAGAAAACAAACATAGATATTTTGGACCTGAATTTGACATTTGACCAAATGGGCCTAATGGATATCCCCAGAACTCTCCTCATCAAAACTGTGAAGTATGCATTATTCTCATGTGTATATGGCATACACTCTAAAATTGACCACAACTGAGGGACTGGGGTTAGGGCTTCTCATTACTGAGAAAATAAGAAGACCCTTTATGGCCTTCACTGAAATCATCTAACTTAAGGACTATATCAATTAATTCCTCAATAAGATAGAGTAAGTCAGTTATTGAAATCAGTAGAGTACATCATGCAGAAGCCCTGATAAAGCAAAAATTATTGGACTCTAACTCCAGAGTCTAATTAGTAAATTTTAGGTGGAGCCAATATTTTGCATTTCTAATTAGTTTTCAGGTACATTAGTTTTCTAGGGATGCCATTACCAAATACAATAAACTGTGTACTTTAAACAATGTAATTTTTTTTTTAAAAGTCTGGAGGCCAGAAATCCAAGATGAAGGTTTCAGCAGTATTGGTTTCCTCTGAGGTCTCTGTCCTTTTTTTTGCAGAAAACAGACCTTTTGGTATGTTTTCACATGATGTTTCTTCTGTGTGCACAAATATCTGATGTATCTCCCCTCTTATTCTTATAAGTATACTACACATATTGGATTAGGAACCACCTAATAGCTTCAGCTTAAACTAATCACCACATTAAATGCTCTATCTCCAAATATAGTCCCAGTTTTCGAAGTTAGATCTTCAACATATAAATTTCAGGGTCAGATAATTCAGCCCATACCACCTGGCTATCCTGATGCTGCTGTCTGGGATCACATGTTGCAAATTACTGGCATATGTCATGAAATAAATTCAAGAATTTGCTAAGAAAAAGTGACAGTGATTGAGATAAGTAATGGTGCAATATCAGTAAGGAAAGTTCAGAAGATGAATTCTGGATAAAGAAGCCCCTTTTTCTCAACATTGATTGAGAATTACAATCACACACAAGATAGATTAAGAAAAAAAAACTGAGTTGTGGTCAGCATGACACTTTGTCCCTTGGCTCCCATCAACCCTGAATCAATAGAAGTATATCCATGTGAGGGATATTTAATGTCACTAGAATCTCTTAGCTCTGATAAGTAATTTGCAGGTGCACTGGTTCATATACTGTTTTCTGCTTTCTGCTTGCCTTATGGCTTTCTATAGAACACTCTTAAATGTGTTCATTGAGGGACACTAGATTTTCCAGACTTATGGTGGCATTATTATGAATAAAATTATTTGGACAAATGGACTCAAACTTGTAAATAAACACCCAGAAGATAAATCTAGCTTCTCTAGAAAACAAACCAAAATTAGGAGAAAAGGAGGAGAGAAAAAATATTTTCACATATTCATTAGATAGATTAATCATATTAGGCCTTTTCTGTAAAATTGCCTTTTTAACATCAAAATGATTTACAGTAATAAATTTGAAACCAAATTTTAATTCAAAATAAATTTTCTACAATTGGATGTTCTTTAAAAAATACTTAGACTTTGACCTTCAGTCTCATCTGTCAAATGAGTTAACAATACTTGTATTAAGAATTTGCTGTAATGTTTAATGAAATGCTGTATGTTCAGTAATAGATACATAAGATGCATTCAGAATGGTGGTTATAATTATGAAGACTGCTGTAGAGTATTATATAGAGGTAGTTGTTAGTGTACGTATATTGTATGATTTGGCAAATGTCTCAGTAAAGAAAACGTTTAGTGGAATAGGGTAAGTTATCAGCACTCTTTTCTCCCCCTACCTTCAGACAATCTTGACATCTATGCACTACTCTAGTATGAATATGGTCACTCAATTCTTTCCTCAAAAAATCTACTCTCAACAAAGCTCACCAGAGTCAGTTGATTCCTGGAGAAAATTGGAAAATTAGTGGCAACATGGGAGACTTGTCTAAGAATCCAAACTTACAGGATGCTTTCTTTTATTTTGAATGGCTATAGGAAGGCAATACATATATGAATAAGGTCCTCTAGAGCTGACATAACATATCTGAATCTGAGACTGGATAGCCAAACAATAGAAATTTGTTTTCTACAGTTCTAGAAGCTAATAGCCCAAGAACAGGTGCTATGAAGGTTAGTTTCTTATAAGCCTCTCTTCCTGACTTGCAGATAGCCTCTCATGTGACCTTTTCTTTGTGTGTGTTGGGGAAAAGAGAGAGAGAAATCTCTTGTGTCTCTTCCTCTTCATATAAGAATACTTGTCTAATTGACATAGGGCCCCAGTCATGACCTCATTTAACCTTAATGACTTTCCTAAAGGCCCTATATCCAAACACAGTCACACTGGGGTTCAGAATTTCAACACATAAATTTTGGGAAGATACAATTCACTTCACAATAGAAAGTAACTAAAAATATGTTAAGG
This sequence comes from Alouatta palliata, assembly GCA_004027835.1. Taxonomy (NCBI): domain Eukaryota; kingdom Metazoa; phylum Chordata; class Mammalia; order Primates; family Atelidae; genus Alouatta; species Alouatta palliata. The sequence continues at coordinate 989 of PVKV010030279.1, read as the reverse complement.
TTTGCAAATCTTTCACAATATTTCACAATATGAATATATAATGAATGCACACACATTTTAATTTTTCACATCATCTTTAAGACTAACCTGTAATGATTCTCAATTGGTTTACTTTTGATCCCAAAGAGCCCACATAAAATTATGTTGGCTGTGTATTTGCCTTTTAAATAAAATAAAAGTGTTTGACAATGATTATGAGACATTTATAAAATCCCAAAAAAATGAGTGAAGAAAATTATTCTACAGTATTTTCTACTTTTTACTCTGTGATATTGTCAGAGGTATGTCTGGAGATTGAATAGGAAGATATGTACAGATAAACAACTCAATGTGGTATTAGATCTAAGAGTTTATGGTAAGAGTCAAGATTATTTCTATTTTTCAAGGAAACAGTCAGCTATGAAATTAGCACAAAGCTTTTTAAATAAAACAATTTTGTTTATTTCTCCAAATAATTTATTCAATTTAGAAATCTACAAATGTATATCAAAGCATTCTGGTTCTTAAAAAGTGACAAAATATTCATTTTTATAAATATTTTCAATATTTTCTTGCAACTTCTCATAAAAGTCATGCTTCACACTTAGGCAACATTTGATATGCCAATATATGTTTGGTATATAGCATTCAATACTTTTCAGGGACTTGAAAATACAGCCACATTAAATAATTTGGGATTGATTTTCTTCTAAAGCTTGTGAAAAATAATGTATTTAAGAAACTGAACTAGGATTTGTCAATTTTCACTCGTAAATGAATTCAGTCACATTTTCAAAGCATGCCAGGAAAATCCACCAAGTCAAGAAATAAAATGAATTGAATGAATGCAATTCAGATGAACTCCTGAGACATTGAGTAGTGAAGAGAAAATGTCTTATTTATTAAATTTTTCTCACATAAAAATAAAAGAAAAACTCAATGTAGTTTTGATTTGCATTTCTCTAATGACCAGTGATGATGAGCATTTTTTCATATGTTTGTTGGCTTCA
>PVKV010030278.1:0-22481 GCA_004027835.1 Alouatta palliata | reverse complement strand
AAGCAATTCTCCTGCCCCAGCCTCCCAAGTAGCTGGGACTACAGGCACGTGCCACCATGCCCAGCTAATTTTTGTATTTTTAGTAGAGACGGGGTTTCACCATGTTGACCAGGATGGTCTCGATCTCTTGACCTCGTGATCCACCCGCCTCGGCCTCCCAAAGTGCTGGGATTACAGGCGTGAGCCACCGCGCCCGGCTGCCTATTTATTTTTATAGCCAAGAACACTGTTACGTATTAAGACCATTTAGCTTAGCCCTCTTAGGGCTAAGTAAAACCAGTTCCCTTACCTGTTTTCTAACTCATCATTCTCTGCGCTATGCTCTGCATCCTTTCTAGTTTCTCCACATTCTTCTAAAAATATGAAACCTCAGACTGGATGTGAGTTTCTAATATGGGCTTGACCAACCCTACATATACTGGGAAAATTACTTCATGGTTTTTGTGTGTCATATTTCAGTTAATATACTGGAGTGTCATGTCAGCTCTTTTTAAATAGCAGTTCTACATTGCTGACACATTCATGGTGACTTAAACTGGGCACCTAGATGGTACTATAAAGCTGGCTTTCAACTATTTTAAGTTAAATCATTATGAAAGTTGTTATGGTGGCTATAACTACTATTCCAGGAAAATCTCCTTCAAATAGATCATTGTCCTCATATTTTACATTTTGCCTATATTTTTTTCTTCTGAAAGTTCAAAGTTCTTAGCAATAAGTTGTCTAGCCCCAATTAATTATATGGTTTCAAAATAAAATTTTACACTTATATCCTGTAATTTTAGACTGCCAAGCAAAACTTCTTATGGAGGGATCTCCTTTTAATCCAGTATTCTGAAACACTTTTCCCACTTGTTCTTGGGGATCCTCCTTTTTTGTTCTTGGACACCTGAGAACAAGCACCGCGGGCTTTACTTAAGACTTCTCATAACTAAATAAAATTAGTAGGTTTTCATATAATTAGCATATCTTAAAGTTTCTGTTCAAAAATTATTTTTCATGTGATTTAATCCCTTCTTTCCCTCACACTTATATTTAATCATACCTAATATTATATATTTAAAAAATTTTTTGAGATAGGGTCTGGCTCTGTTGACCATGCTGGAGTACAGTAGCACAATCTCAGCTCACTGCAACCTCTGCCTCTGGGACTCAAGTAATTCTCCCACCGCAGCCTCCTGAGTAGCTGTGACTACAGGCACCTGCCACCACACCTGACTAATTTGTTTTTTAGCTTTCATAGAGATGGGGTTTCACCATGTTTTTCAGGCTAGCCTCGAACTCCTGAGCTCAAGTAATCTGCCTGCCTCAGCCTCCCAAAGTGCTGGGATTACAGGTGTGAGCCACTGCACCCAGCCTAATATCATTGGTTTTTTTTTTTTTTGAGACAGAGTCTTGCTCTGTCACCCAGGCTGAAGTGCAGTGGCACGATCTTGGCTCACTGCAACCTCCGCCTCCCAAGTTCAAGCAATTCTCCTGCCGCAGCCTCCCGAGTAGCTGAAATTATTACAGGCACCCTCCACCATGCCTGGCTAATTCTTCTATTTTTAATAGAGACGAGGTTTTACCGTGTTGACCAGACTGGTCTTGAACTCCTGACCTCAAGTGATCCAGCTGCCTCGGCCTCACAAAGTGCTGGATTATAGGTGTGAGCCACCATGCCAGCCCGAATATAATATTTAAATAGCACTATTTAATCATACCGTATATTACTTTTATGTGTTTATTTGGTAAACACAGGGTTGCCTGGCTCACTATATTGCCCAGGCTGGTCACAAACTCCTGGTCTCAAGTAATCCTCCTACCTCAGCCTTCCAAAGCACTGGGATTACAAGCATGAGCTGCTATGCCCAGCCATACCTTATATCACTATTAAATAATAGTGCTAAATTTATGAAGATATATAAATTTGTAAGTCCTGATCAATACTTTAGATCTGGCAATATTCTATTTCCATGTAGTATTTGACCTTTCTTTAGAGTTCATTAGATTACAAATAGACAAAGAGTGTCCACCTAAATTTACAATGTAAATCCATTTTTTCTAGTGAGGCTCATGAGTCATTTTGATTATTATATTGATTGACAGTATTGTGCCTCCATCCATTTAATTTTTCTTTAGAAAGGCCTATAATCCACTTCATTTCTGAAATGGTCAGAGTTCATTTGCAGAAAATAAAATCTACTCAAGCTTGTTGAAGCAGGAAAGGGTTTATCATGGGGTATTAACTGGCTTAAGAACCATTGAAGTGCGGAGGAAACAGACTGGGGGTGGAGCTTTAAGGACAACTGACAAAGCTGTGCCACAGAACTGGACCACCAAGGTAGCTATTGTCTCTTCTCCAGTCAAGAAGCTGCAGGTTCTAGAGTTACATTACCACTGCCACCATCATGAAGCTACTGCCACACCTACTGGCTTCAGAACCACTTTGTGCTTATTACAATCCATACCAACAAAACCCATGCCCTACCTCTTGCCATTTTTACCCATGAAGCTAGTGACTAGATAGGGAGGGTGCTCTAGGCGGCCACAGTGTCTCACGCCTGTAATCCCAGCATTTTGGGAGGCTGAGGTGGGAAGATCATGAGGTCAGGAGTTCAAGACCAGCCTGACTAATATGGTGAAACCCTGTCTGTACTAAAAATACAAAAAATTAGCCAGGTGTGGTGGCACACGTCTCTAGTCCCAGCTACTCAGGAGGCTGAAGCAGGAAAATCACTTAAACCCGGGAGGCAGAGGTTGCAGTGAGCTGAGGTCACGTCATTGCACTCCAGTCTGGGCAACAAAGTGAGACTGTCTCAAAAAAAAAAAAGACCATGAGAGTGCTCTACTACTAATGCTGTCAGAGAAAGCCCAACACCTCCACAACTGTGCTGGCCAGATAAGGTAACAGCAGTAAGGTTTGCTCTCACACAAATGCTTCGCACTGGCTGAATCCAAATAAATTTTGGGACCCAGCTGCAAGGAGTCCGGGAGACCTTCCAGTTTCTGCAGAATAGGCAGGCACATTGGAAAGCTGAGGGAAAGGGTACTGAACACCAGTCTACAAAAGTCATCACAACCACAATCAAATGTCATCTTAAATTCATTGGAATTGAAAAGAGTATGCCTCCAAGCCTTGTGGTGATAAATGGAAATACTTTTGCTTTTGTCATCTTTTTTTCATTTAAAAAAAAATAAACTTACTATCCTTTTCAATGGCAAGTTGTAAATCAATTTTGTTATTAATTAGGATTGAAGACTTCCTTACAACTCTTAATACAAATATACCTCCAATGATATTTTTATATAGGATTAAATATGACAAAAGCATATAACTGTCTGTGATAAGTATTAATGAATCAGTTATGTTCTTATATAATGATATATGAGCATCTGCTACACATATTACATCTAAGTAGACACAATAGAGATTGAAAAAAAAATAGACACATAACACAATGCTATTTTCCTCAAGTAACTCACACTAAAATGGGAAACAGAAACACACATGGAAGGATATGCCTTCCAATGCAAAAAGTCTGGGTTCAACTCTTTCTAACTTTATCTATCAGGTGTGTAACATTGCCATATATATGTGTATATGCCAGATATACACATATATCAATATAGATATATAGAGAAAACTTGGTAACTAAAATAGCTAGAACTTAGTAGGCCTTGAATAAACTATAGCTACTAAGGAGTTATAATGATAAAAGCAATAGAGAAATTACAGGAGGATACAGTAAATGATTGTCATCAAGTGAGTAATGAAGGTAAGTACCTTGTAAAGCATTCAATCATTTGTATTGTAGAAGCTAATTTTAGCACGAAGTGTAAACATTTTTATCCAGGCTGATCCATGGAGGTTTACTCTGGTCAACGTGAGTTCTGTTAGGGTCGTTGCAGTTTTGCCTTGGCTTTCACCCTCTTGCACTCTACCAGTGGCTTATTTCCCTGCCTTGTGATTCAGGTTTTTTCTCATCAAATTCCCCCATCAAATGGACAGGACAATGAGGGACAGATGGGGTTGTGCAGACAGGCTGTTGGGCCAGCATGGGGCAGGTTGGGGGTGTCTTTGGCAAGACCAACACCCAACAGATGTCAGAAACAACAGAAATTGGTTTGCCTGCCTTTAAGGCAGGGACGAATATATGTCTTCTCTAGTTAGGTATTGCATATTTTGAAAATAAAAGCAAGGCCACCTTCCCCATGTGTGTTTACTTGCCATGACATTGTCCCCAATGCATATGAATTTTTTTTAATGAATTTGAGTCAGTTTCCTTGACGTAGATGCCCCTTTATTGTTTGCAGAGGTAGCAGACCACCCACATTTTAATTTTCCCTAATGTAAAAGACATAATAGCTAATATTTATCCAATGCTTACGTGTTAGTCACTTTTACATGCTTTGTTTACTTTATCTCATTTCACTTTAATTCAATGAAGTAAATGAATCCTGATTTTTACACGTGAAGAAATAGATTACGAAAAAGCCCATCTTGGAAAAATATTTAACGAAATAAGCTATTTCATTCATGTATATGTGTATGTGTATGTATCTGTTTTGCGTGTGTGTGCAAAAAAATCTTCGCAAAAACACGTAAGAATTATACACATGGGTGACATATAAAAAAACAAAGATGCACTCAAAAACAACCCAAAAGTGTTTTCTCTGGGTAGCGAGATTTTTGTTTTAGAAACTTTATCTCATCAAGTTTTCTACAATGAAGATTTTAAAACTTTTGGCAATTCTAAAGTTTTCAATAAATATAGACAAATTTGCTTGACGGCACAGTATACTTTAAGCATCATATAGTTAACACAAACAGCATACTCTTTGACTAGTTAAATCTAGTACTCATATTTATATCAGATTTTGAAGCATAATTTATTTACATTAAAATTCATCCTCTTCTGATGTACAGTACAATGAGCTTTGACACATGTGCAAAATCATGTAATGACAACCACAATGAAGATAAAGCACATCTCCAGTCCCCAGAACGTTCCCGTGCCTTTATAGGCAATCCTTGGCAAGTATTGATCTGTTTTCTGTCCCTGGAGTTTTGCAGTTACTATCAAGACAAATCTACAATGGAAAACTGAGACTCTTACAAGTGGAAAGGCATGATTTTCTTAGACGTTTCTGAAACCACAACAAAGTATATCAGACATTTTGCATTTTAATTCTTTCAAAGGATTACAAAGAAATTGCATGTCCCGAATATGATATAAATGGAATCATGCAGTCTTTTGCTTCTGGCTTCTTTCATTATAAATATAATAATAATTACCTTTCGTTGCAATATGAATCTGGGATGTTTAATAATAATAGGTTTCTTTTATTAATTTGAACTTTATAAAGTTTTAATTGGGGTGCCTTTAATTATCTTTAGTCTTTTACTTAAAAACTACTTTTTTCTCTTCAGAAAAACTTCTATATTATAGATAGCCAATACATTCTAGTTCACAGATTCAGGTTTATTTGCTAGATTGCTAGAAGTAAAAAACTGAACAAAACAAACCTTATTATCAACTGTTGCATATTTAAGGTAATCTATAGGAAAACAATTTCTTTGCAATCCTTTGAAAGGATTAAAATGCAAAATGTCTGATATACTTTGTGTTGGTTACAGAAATGTCTAAGAAAAGCATGCCTTTCCACTTGTAAGAGTTTCAGTTCCATTATAGATTTGCCTTGGTAGTTAACTGCAGATGTCTGTGCTGTTAGCCATTCAGTTCTGACAGCAAGTTCAAAATCTATCAAATTTATTGTCTGTGCACATGGTGAAGCAAAACTTCAAGCTCAAAAAAAGCCTCTTAGTTGTATTTCTTGTTACAGAGGTTTTTTTGTTTTGCTTTGTTTTTGGTTTTTTGAGACAGAGTATTGGTTCTTGTTGCCCAGGCTGGAGTGCAATGGTGAGGTCTCGGCTCACAGCAACCACCGCCTCCCGGGTTCAAGCGATTCTCTTGCCTCAGCCTCCTGAGTAACTGGGATTACAGGCATGAGCCACCATGCCTGGCTAATTTTTTTTGTATTTTTATTAGAGACAGGGTTTCACCATGTTGGCCAGGCTGGTCTCAAACTCCTGACGTCAGGTGATCCACCCGCCTCAGCCTCCCAAAGTGCTAGGATTACAGGCGTGAGCCACTGCACCCGGCCAGAGAGTTTTTTAAGTATACCGCTGGGGCGTCTTAAAATTTAATGTGAACTTTAGCTCTGCACTTATAACTGCTTCGATGTGAGAAGAAAGCATTTGAAACAGAACCATTCTTTTGGTGACTTTTTGCACATTGCTAATCCTTTAGCTGAATATTTTCAGGGTCATTAATTATAACTTTTAAAAACAATTATTGTGATATAATTAAACTGTCACAGATTTTATTCATTTAAAATGTACAATTCAACAGGTTTTAGTATATTTACAGAACAGTGCAACCATCATCATAATCCAGTATTAGAACATTTTCTTCATCACAAAAAGAAACTTTCGATTTATTAGCAGGCATTCTTCTCCCTCCCACCCCCAGCCCCAGGCACCCACTAATCTGCTTTCTAAATGACAATGACTTTTAACTGGCAGCGTTTTGGTTTTGGTTGTTTTTTTTTAAGCCCTGTAGCTAAAGGGGGGTCATATTTCCATATTTACTTCATGTTAATTTTGTTTTTTTAATTTTAGACACTAATTTAGGGCAATTCATCGTTACCTTTGTGAGAATGTCTAGATCAAGTTGAATTTTTCTAAAAATAGTTATTTTTAAAAATAGATCTTTCCCTTTCTTCCCCCATTACAGTTTTTAACGCCGTTTCTTTCAATCCTTTGAACGTGTAGCTAATGGACAGTTGGTGCTCAGGAAAGCAAATATTAGCATAAGTGCTTCCAAAAACCCCTTCCTTTAGTAATTAACAGGGAGTTTACATAGCTAAAAATATTTCAGTAACACACATTTTGTCAACAAGTTACTTAGCACAAGTAAACAACAAAAGTTTTTAAATATATGAACAGCAGCACTTTTGTTACATGTGTGTGTTTTTTTTTTAAGGTCTAGGTCTGTTTAGCATTTAAAAGAAAGCTCAATTAGATGGGTGGAGAGATCCTGCCTCTCTGCTACTTGTATTATTTTGCTAGTGACCTCAGCTCTTGCCTGAGTTTTCACTGCTGGTAAAGAAAAACAGTGTTTCTAGTCTTCCCTACAACAAAGATCTCATTGGCTGAAGACAAATGACTAACTATTAGAAATAGAGTGCCTTTGAGATATGTACTTCTCAAAATAGTAGACGCCACAGGAAAAAGGAACCAGAAAATATATTCCATTTGTGGTCATGTGGTCTAATTTGGCGTCTTAAGGTTGACTTCGTATTTCAAAAGGAAAGGTTGTGGCTAAGTTTACTCAGAAATATTTGTTAGATTTATTTTTCTTGTTAGTTTATATATTAGTTCTGTATTGCTGTGTAACAAATAATCCCAGAATTTAGTGACTTAAAATAATGGCATATATTATTTCTCACTGTAACGATGGGCCAAAGGAATTAAGGAATGGCTTGGCTGGGCAGTTCAGGCTTGGTCTTCTCATGAGGTTTGCTCAGATATCTACTGAGATTGACATGTAAAAGCTTCATTTGGGTAGAGATGGCCCACCTACATGGTGGGAAAGTTGGTGGTGAGTATAGGTAGGAACGTAGTTTCTCTCCACATATGCCACTCGGTAGATTTGCTTAAATATCCATCACATGGCATCAGACTTCCTTCAGAGTAAATAATACAAGAAGACAAGGCACAGCTGCAAAGTCGCCTAGCTTCAGAAACCATCTGTTTGATTTATTGGTACCATGCAGCAGCCTGGCTTAATGTGGGAAAAGACTTTACAAGCGCACGAACACCAAGGAGGTGAGAATCACTGGGGGTCCTCTCAGAGGCTGGCTACCATAGCTTGTACTATAACGCCTGACAGATAATTCTTATTTTATTTTATTTTTTATTTTTTTGAGACAGAGTCTCACTCTATCATCCAGGCTGGAGTACAATGATGCGATCTTGGCTCACCACAACCTCCACCTCCCAGGTTCAAGCGATTCTTCTGTTTCAGCCACCTGAGTAGCTGGGATTACAGGTGCGCGCCACTCTGCCCAGCTGATTTTTGTATTTTTAGTAGAGACGGGGTTTCACCACGTTGGTCAGGCTGGTCTTGAACTCCTGACTTCATGATCTACCAGCTTCGGCCTCCCAAAGTGCTGGGATTACAGGTGTGAGCCACGGTGCCCAACTGACATTTTATTTTTTAATAAAGATGGGGTCTCACTATGTTCTCCAGACTGGTCTCAAACTCTTGGGCTCAAGCAATCCTCCTGCCTCAGCTTCCCCAGCAGCTAGGATTACAAGCGAACACTACCACACCCAGCACCTAATTTTTTTTTTTTTTTTTTTTTTTGAGACAGAGTTTTGCTCTTGCTGCCCAGGCTGGAATGCAGTGGCGTGATCTTGGCTCACTACAACCTCCACCTCCTGGGTTTAAGCAATTCTCCTGCCTCAGCCCCCTGAATAGCTGGGACTACAGGCATGTGGCCACCACGCCCAGCTAATTTTATATTTTTAGTAGAGATGGGGTTTCATCATGTTGGTCAGGCTGTTCTTGACTCCTGAACTCAGGTTATTCTCTTGCCTTTGCCTCCCAAAGTGCTGGGATTATAGGTGTGAGCCACTGTGCCAGGGCCAGATTTTTAAACATAAGCAAAATGCAAAGCCATTAATTTCTTTTCAAATATAAAAATCCTTTTAGATATGTATTTTTATTTTTAAAATATAAAAATCCCCAGTGAACAGCAAACACGTGATGAAAACGCATACTTATTTTAGATTCCAAAGCAAATACTCAAGTGTTCATTGAGAATATCCTATATCCCTAGGACTGTGCTGGGAACATATCTTAAGGGATGTGACAAAGGCATCTCAGAATTTTATCTGAAGGATATCTTTGTAACATCTTTTCAGAATCATATTCTCTGCCAAAAGTTAGGTGTGGAATTCAAACGCAATCCCTCAGTATATACCTCCAGCTTTCTCTGATGAATTCTGGTTTTCTCTTGGTCCTAAAAGAAAGCAGAATGCTACCTATCAGAAACAGAGAAGGGCCAGGCACAGTGGTTCATTCCTATAATCCCAACACTTTGGGAGTCTGAGGCGAGAGGATCGCTTGAGCCCAGGAGTTTGAGATCAGCCTGGGCAACATAGGGGGACCCTGTCTCTATGGAAAAAAAATTAGCCAGGCATAGTGGTACACATTTATTGTCCACAGCCTAGGTGACAAAATGAGACCCTGTCTAAAAAAAAAGAGAGAGAGAGAGAAGTCTAGATCCTAGCCAAGCTTTCCTTTTTTTTTTTTTTTGAAGAGTCTCACTGTCTCCCAGGCTGGAGTACAGTGGTGTGACCTCGGTTCACTGCAACCTCTGCCTCCTGGGTTCAATCAATGCTCCTGCCTCAGCCTCCCAAGTAGCTGGGATTACAGGTGTGCATCACCATGCCTGGCTAATTTTTGTATTTTTTTAAGTAGAGACAGGATTTCACCATGTTGGCCAGGCTAGTCTCAGACTCCTGACCTCAAGTGATCCGCCTGCCTCAGCCTCCCAAAGCGCTAGGATTACGGGCATGAGCCACTGTGCCTGGCCCCATGCTTTGCTTTGATTATTGGAATACATCCAGCATTCACTGGGATTTTCTTACATTTCTAAATTTGCTCACAATTGAAAAAAAGTCTGGAAGGAAATGCACCAAACTATTAACAAAGGGAATTGTGAACATTTGTTGGTTGTTTCACACCTTTCTCTGGAACAGCCACCCCTCTCTCTCTGAGAAACTGTTCCTCTTTCTACTCTTGTCAATTGATCCAAATGGGGATGGCCGTCTTTCTTTCGATACTATTCCTCTGGCTGCAGCAATTGGCCAACTGTGCCACCCAAGACCTCCTGGTTATAGTGATTAGTCTAGAGATTAGTATGTGACCCAAGCCAGACTAATCAGAGTGCTTTCTGAGGGTTCTGCCAACTTACTTCTTCTAAGAAGGCAAGGAAGATTTCTACCCTCTATAGTCACTAAGATGATTCTTGAGCTTCTCGTGGCCGATCTCATTCCCAGTGGAAGAGAACCAGTCTAAGTTAATAAAGCTAACATGCAGAGACAAGTGGAGATGAGACAGCCAGTCATGGGTCCCTGATTCCCAGGGAACCAGATCCCACACTTACCTTTCTGAAGTCTTGGTTATGTGAGCAAATAACTCTCCCTATTTGTTTAAGATGGATCAAACTAGGCTTTGGTTACTTGTGTCCTTAAACTTTGACTAGCACGTTTTGAGAAGTGGTTGAGAAAATTTAATTTCAACTTTAGACATTAATTGTACTAATCAGAAATTTTTGGCTACAAATGAGAGAAATGCTATTTGAGCTAGCAAAAGCAACCGGGAATTTATTAGGTCATGCACCCAAATACAAGAAGGGCATAGGTGAGGCTGTCCTGAGGCATATCTCAAACCAAGGATCTAAATGCCATCAAGACTCACTGCTATTTTTCTTTCTATCTTCCAGCTTTATTCCTCCTCAACTGTCGGCTTTCTTTTTTCTGTCTTTCTTTTTTTTTTTTTTTTTTTTTGAGATGAGTTTTGCTCTTATTGCCCAGGCTGGAGCGCAATGGCACGATCTTGGCTCACTCCAACCTCCGCCTCCCAGATTCAAGTAATTCTCCTGCCTCAGCCTCCCGAGTAGCTGGGATTGCAGGCATGCACCACCATGCCCAGATAATTTTGTATTTTTAGTAGAGATGGGGTTTCTCCATGTTGGTCAGGCTGGTCTCAAACTCCCGACCTCAGGTGATCCTCCCACCTCGGCCTTCCGAAGTGCTGGAATTACAGGTATGAGCCACTGCGCCCGGCCAGTCTTGCTTTTTTTCACCCAGTGGGGACATAGCCACTGCCGCAATTCTCCTACCTCAGCCTCCTGAGTAGCTGGGATTACAGGCATGGGTCAACACGTCCAGCTAATTTTGTATTTTTAGTAGAGACGGGGTTTCTCCATGTTGGCCAGGCTGGTCTTGAACTCCTGACCTCAGATGATTCCCCCTACCTCAGCCTCCCAAAGTGCAGGGATTGTACAGGCATGAGAGCCACCGCAACCAGTCATATTGTTTATATATTTTATAACAAATAGCATTTGATATTAAAACTGAATAAATCTATATTGTATATTATCAAATAAATATTGTATATGTAATATATTTTGCATGCTATACAATATAGATATTATTACATATGTATTATATTACATTATATAGATTTATTTGCTTTTGATACTAAATGCATTCCCTCTGAAGGTATGCCAAGTTTGTAAGAAATCTTAGAAATCATGTGGTTTGCAGCCTGGCCAACATGGTGAAACCTCGTCTCTACTAAAAATACAAAGATTAGCCGGGTGTGGTGTTGTGTGCCTGTGATCCCAGCTACTCAGGAGGCTGAGGCAGGAGAATTGCTTGAACCCAAGAGGCAGAGATTGCACTGAGTGGAGATCATGCCACTGCACTCCAGTGTGGGCAAAAGAGAAAGAAGAAGAATAACAAAAAAAAAAAAAAGAAAGAAAGAAAGATAGAGAGAAAAAGATACCCTCTCATGGTGTTCTGAATCAAGAATGTGAATACCTTCATATCTTCAGTGCTGATTTGAAGAACGATGAACATAGATTTCTCTGGGAAACAAAGAGTTGAGATATAACAGCAGAGTTGACTAAACCAGTAGCTATTAATTAATCTGTAATCTTCATATTACCTTGGAAAAATTGCTGTCTCTCTGATTTCCTTTTCTTATTAAAAACTTAGAGTTGGCCAGGTGCGATGGCTCACACCTGTAATCCTAGCACTTTGGGAGGCTGAGGCAGGAGGATCTCGAGTTTGGGAGTTCAAGACCAGCCTGGACAATATAGTGAGACCTCATCTCTACAATTTTTTTTTTTTTAATTAGCCAAACATGGTGGCACACATAGTTCCAGGTACTCAGGTGGCTGAACTGGGAGGATTGCTTGAGGCCAGCAGGTCAAGGCTGTAGTGGGCAGTGATCATGCTACTGCACTCCAGCCTGGATGACAGAGTAAGACCTGGTCTCAGAAAAAAAAAGAGAGAGAGAGAATAATTGTAGTAAGACTACTCATATTTTAATTATACCATTGGAGTGGGGATGGTGGCGGAATATGGCTGCAGTATCTTATAAGAACAATCTGTAAGTGGCAGCTTTAATCATTTTCTCTGTACTTTTTTTTTTTTTTTTTTTGAGACAGAGTTTTGTTCTTGTTGCCCAAGCTGGAGTGCAGTGGCACAATCTTGGCTCACTGCAACCTCTGCCTCTCTGTTCAAGAGATTCTCCTGCCTCAGCCTCACAAGTAGCTGGGATTACAGGTACACGACACCATGCCTGGCTAATTTTTTGTATTTTTGGTAGAAATGGGGTTTCACCATGTTAGCCAGGCTGTTCTCAAACTCCTGATCTCAGGTGACCTGCCCGCCTTGGCCTCCCAAAGTGCTGGGATTACAAACATGAGCCACCATGCTCGGCCTCTTGGTACTGTTATTAAGATGAAATCTGACTAGTCACAGTGGGAACACCTATAATCCTAGCACTCTGGGAGGCTGAGGTGGGCAGATCACTCAAGGCCAGGAGTTCAAGACCAGCCTAGGCAACATGGCAAAACCCCATCTCTATGAATAACTAGTTGATGTGGTGGCACACACCTGTAGTCCCAGCTGCTCAGGAGGTTGAGGTGAGAGAATCAGCTGGGCCAGAGAGGTCGAGGCTGCAGTGAGCCAAGTTGTGCCACTGCACTCCAGCCTGGGTAACAGGGTGGGACCCTGCTTCAAAAAAATAATAATTTTAAAATAAAATTTATTCAGCTAAGCTATAAAATTAGCCGAAAATGCTGAATGGTAATTTAAGCTCAATTGGTGTATTATTTAGTGCTTATTAAACACCAGCTTCTTCCAGAACCTTTATAGGGTACAAAATGTAGTCTGTGTTCTCCAAGTCTTCTGAGTTTTTTAGCAAGAGTTCTGTTTGCTGTTCTGGGACACTGCATTCTTCTGTCAGTGAAGCACTTTCCCCTAAAGTAAACTGAAGTGTTAAAAGTGTGAGTGGTATTTTGAATTGTGAACATTTGAAAGGATATATGTTGTAAGTGTTTAGAATGATATGTCATAAAGTATAAAAGTACTAAAAGTAAAAATCAATAAGAAAGTAAAAATTAAAGAGAGCAATTCGTGAAAAATTTTGTTTATCCTGTTTAGTAAGACAAATGATGATGATCGTGATGATGATAATAATAAATGCCCATCTCTGTGGGTAAGAAGAACTGTTTCATTTCTGCATTTCCAGAGAGACACACCTAAGACATACTACCTAAGACAACCTTCTCAGAAAATGGCCTGGGTCTGAGGTAAGAGGGGCACTGGTTGGCTAGGAATTTATGTGGGTGTGCTCTTCTAGCGTGGTAGAGTGATAAAGAACATTGGCTGGGCACGGTGGGTCACGCCTGTAATCACAGCACTTTGGGAGGCTGAGGCAGGTGGATCACCTGAGGTCAGGAGTTCCAGACCAGCCTGACCAGTGTGGTGATACCCTGTCTCTACTAAGAATACACAAAATTAGCTGAGCGTGGTGGTGGGTGCCTGTAATCCTAGCTACTTGGGAGGCTGGGGCAGGAGAATCACTTGAACCTGGGAGGTGGAGGTTGCAGTGAGCTGAGATCACGCCATTGCACTCCAGCCTGGGTGACAGGAGCGAGACTCCATCTCAAAAAAAAAGAACATTGAAGACATAAATTCCAATCTTAGTCTTCCACCTATATGCTGTGTGACTACTGACTTGTGTTACTTTGTTTTCATAGACCTCAGTTTTCTCATATAAATTTAAATATAGCCAGATGCAGTGGCTCACATTTGTAATCCCAACACTTTGGAAGGCCAAGGCAGGAGGATCACTTGAGCCTCAGGAGTTTGAGACTGGCCGGGGCAACAAAAGGAAATTATGTTTCTATTTAAAATAAACAAATAAATAAAGTGAATTTAAGTATATATTTATGATATTAAATTTATGAATTTATATATTTATGATATTAAATATCTACTTATATATTTAGTTATATATTTATTTATGTATATGTTAAATACAGATGTTAAATACAGATTTAATTATATATATTGTTGTTTTATAACAACAACAACTAACCTATGTGCAGACTTGTGCAGATTACAGGAGATGATTAAGTGACATGCAGTGCTTGGCATGTCATGGATGTTCAGCAGGTATTAGTTGAATTGTATTTGTATTATTTTGTCATGAGAGAACCTCACCATTGAGTGACAATATGGTTTAAAGAGCAAACCATGGGATTGTGAACATGGCGGGATTGGGAAAACTGATGGTTAGTGGAGCATTCCTGGAGGAAGAGTTTCAGGCAGTCCTGGTAGATACTCCTCCCCTTGGGTGGAGAAAGGTGGGAGTTTAGACTCCCTTTGGTCTGTTTGCCTGGGGCATTCTAGGTTGCCTAGTGATCTTCTGACATTTCTAAGGTCTTTTGGTCTGCAACCTGGAAAAGCAGTGCTTAATCTAAATGGAGTCTGCTCTCAGTTCCCCACTCCTCACCCCAAACCCTTAGGTCTCCATCTAGCTTTAGCCCTATCCAGCCAGCTTTGACAAGGCAGGGGGCAGAGGCATTGGGAGATAATGCTTAGCACATTGTTGATGCAATGCTTCAGTTGCTACTGGTTTATATTTTAAAATAACATTAGGGCCGGGTGCGGTGGCTCACGCCTGTAATCCCAGCACTTTGGGAGGCCGAGGTGGGTGGATCACAAGGTCAGGAGATCGAGACTATCCTGGCCAACATGGTGAAACCTCGTCTCTACTAAAAATACAAAAATTAGCTGGGCGTGGTGGCGCACGCCTGTAGTCTCAGCTACTCAGGAGGCTGAGGCAGGAGAATTGCTTGAACCCAGGAAGCGGAGGTCGCAGTGAGCCGAGATCGCGCCACTGTACTCCAGTCTGGCGCCTGGCGACGGAGCGAGACTCTGTCTCAAAAAAATAAATAAATAAATAAATAAAATAAAATAAGATTAAAACCAGGCCGGGCGTGGTGGCTCATGCCTGTAATCCCAGCACTTTGGGAGGCCGAGGCCGGCGGATCATTAGGTCAGGAGATTGAGATCATCCTGGCTAACACGGTAAAGCCACATCTCTACTAAAAATAGAAAAAAATAGCCTGGCATGGTGGCAGACACCTGTAGTCCTAGCTACTTGGGAGGCGGAGGCAGGAAAATAGCTTGAACCTGGAAGACAGAGGTTGCAGTGAGCCGAGATCGTGCCACTGCACTCCAGCCTGGGCAACAGAGTGACACTCTGTCTCAAAAAAAAATTAAAAACCAATAGGATGTGCAACTTGGGTCATAAAATTAATTATGATTAATAAGCAGAAGGATACATTTTATAATTATTATAATCTGAAGGTTACAAGAGAGAACTCTCATTTAGCAATGGTTTGTGGGGTTTAGCTCCTTTAATCTAGCAGCATGCTGGTACAAGATTTCTACGTTAAACAGAGTGAAAATTCTTCATTTAAAGTGAGAAATGTCGCTGACAAATGGAGCAGAATCTCTAATTCATTTGTCAGGGCATTCTCTCCCTTTGAGCAGCTAAATGCAGAAGTGAGGACAAGAAACCCAGCAAAGAAGGAAGCCAGTCTTGAGGACACTGCCATCCAGACCCAGGTGAGGCCAATGAAAAACACCTGTCCCTCACAGAAGCACCAAGTCTTTCTTAATTAAGGTGCCATGTTATTGCTCTTCAGACACCTCTTTCCAAGACCCCACCTGCTTTTGTGAAAAAGCCTTTATTCATTGTATATTCATTGTTTATTTTGTCTGTCTTAATTATAATCACATCCATTCATATGCTTCTTAAATAATACTTTAAACACCCTGATGAGTAGATTTGTGCGTTTACCCCCCAAAACTCCTTTTTTTTTGTTTTGAGATGGACTCTTGCTCTGTCGCCCAGGCTGGAGTGCAGTGGCACAACCGTGGCTCACTGCAACCTCCGCCTCCCGAGTCCAAGCAATTTTCTTGCATCAGCCTCCTGAGTAGCTGGAATTACAGGCACCCGCCACCATGCCTGGCTAATTTTTGTATTTTTGTTAGAGATAGGGTTTCACCATGTTGGCCAGGCTGGTCTGGAACTCCTGACCTCGTGATCCACCCGCCTTGGCCTCCCAAAGGGCTAGGATTACAGGCCTGAGCCACCACGCCCCACCCTCTTCCCCAAAACTCATTATTCACTAATGCCAACACTCTCTTAGCTCCCTTGGATTCCCTTTTTTTTTTTTTGAGACAGTGTCTCACTCTGTTGCCTAGGCTGGAGTGCAATGGCATGAACTCGGCTCACTGCAACTTCCACCTCTCGGTTCAACTGATGCTCCTGCCTCAGCCTCCCGAGTAGCTGGGATTACAGGTGCTTGCCACTATATCCAACTAATTTTTGTATTTTTAGTAGAGATGAAGTTTCTTCATGTTGGCCAGGCTAGTCTCAAACTCCTGACCTCAGGTGATCCACCCTACTAGGCTTCCCACAGTGCTGGGATTACAGGCATGAGTGACCGGGCCTGGCCTGTTTTGTTTTGTTTTCAGATAGAATTTTCTCTCTTGTTGCCTAGCAGGAGCTCAGTGGCATGACATCGGTTCACTGCAACCTCTGCCTCCTGAGTTCAAGTGATTCTCCTGCCTCAGCCTCCCAAGTGGCTGGGATTACAGGTATGTGCCACCATGTCCCACTAATTTTTGTATTTTTAGTAGAGACGGGATTTCACCATGTTAGGATGGTCTAGAACTCCTGACCTCAGGTGATCCACCCCCCCCTCGGCCTCCCAAAGTGCTGGGATTACAACAGTCTTGAGCCACCAGGCCCAACCTTTAAAAAAAAAATACAGGGTCTCGCTCTGTGGCCAAGGCTCAAGTGCAGTGGTGCAATCATAACTCACTGCAGCCTGGAACCACTGGGCTCAAGCCACCCTCCCACCTCAGCCTCCCAAGTAGTTGGAACTACAGGAACATGCCACTATGCCTGACTAATTTTTAAAATTCTTTTTAGAAATGGGGGTCTCACTATGTTGCCAAGGCTGGTCTTAACTACTGGCTTTAAGTGATCCTCTCACGTAGCAGGATTTCAGGCATGAGCCACCATGTCCCGCTCTCTTGGGTTACTCTTATTCATCACTGATATCACCCATTCTTTAGAGTAAGAAAATAATCTTATTTTTCTAGTTTCTAAGTTTTTAGAGAAACATCTTACATCTATCAACATTAATAATAAGACATGTTAATGCCTTGTTCAACCTCCAAGGCTCTAAAAGCCATAATGTTCTATTTCTAGCTCTATAAATTAGTGTGAAATCAAAGTTTGCCTTATGGATTCAAGTTTTACCTTATAGGTTTGCCATATAACGGCAGGATTACCATTCAGGTGGCTAGAGTCACTGATGTAAGCAAACTTTCAGACAATTTTTAAAATGCATTTTAATGACTTGGTACTAGAGGCTTTCACCACTTGTGACTATATAAAGAGGAAGATTTTTAAATTTTATTTATCGATGATGATTACAATCACATAAAATTGTCTTCAAACTGTGGATCCAGTGATCTCAGTATCAAAAGAATCTCAATTCCAGAGGCAGCTCTTAGGTGCCTAGCTGAAATTACCCTCTTACCAACATATCTATATTTTTAAAAAGAACTTTATTAAAACTAGGAATTTTTAAATGTTAGAATAGCAACTAAGAAAGAAACTCTTGCAGTCAGGCACAGTGGCAGCACTTTGGGAGGCCAAGGCAGGTGTATCACCTGAGGTCAGGAGTTCGAGACCAGCCTGGTCAACATGGCGAAACCCCGTCTCTACTAAAAATACAAAATTAGCCAGGCGTGGTGGCTGGCACCTGTAATCCCAGCTACTCGGGAGTCTGAGGCAGGAGAATTGCTGGAATCTGGGAGGTGGGGGTTGCAGTGAGCTGAGATTGCACAACTCCACCTAACAAGAGCAAAACTCCATCTCACAAAAAAGAGAAAGGAAGGAAGGAAGAAGGGAGGGAGGGAGGGAAGGAAAGAAACTTGCTTTACAATTTGTGATAAACTTTAGGAGCTAAAGGTTACATTATGACATAACAATGAAATAAATATGCATTCTACTGCTGCTGTTTATCATTCCTCATTTCCCAGTCTTGTTTTTGTCCTTTTTTTTACACTAATACATCATTTTGCCTAATTACTTAAATAAATATCTTCATTTGTAAAACTGGAGATCCAATAAAATCCCACAAATCTCTCCCATGTCTAACATGCTGAGGTTTCTTAGTCTTTTCCTCAGATCACTCAGTATCTCTTCTTCACAGCAAGACACCCAGCTTGAAATTAGAGAATCTGTCAGGGGCACAGGATACTATGCAAAAGCGAAAAGTCACTGACGGAGGGGAAATGGAATGCTAATAATAAGTGGGCGTAATTAATGACAACCATTATGATTCCTATGAGCACATCATGATGGCAAAAACAACAGCTTAAACCTGTATGGGAACTACACTTGTGTTCCAGTTTTGATAGACAATAGAACCACATTCTCTTGTTTGAAACACAGTCTATATAAATCAGTGATATCAAGTGATAAACTCAATGGCTCTTTGATGCACCTTTACTTTTTAGAAAACTGTATCCAACTTTCTAAAATGTAACTTTGATTTTGAAATAATTTTAAAGTCACAGAAAGGTAGCAAAAATAAAATAAGAGAACTCTTAAATAAGCTTTACAGATTCACCAAGTTTTATTTATTTATTTTTTGAGATGGAGTCTCACTCTGTCGCCCAGGCTGGAATGCAACGATGCGATCTTGGCTCACTGCAAACTCTGCCTCCCAGGTTCAAGCAATTCTTCTCCCTCAGTCTCCTGAGTAGCTGGGATTATAGGCACCTGCCACCACACCCGGCTAATTTTTGTGTTTTTAGTAGAGGCGGGAGTTTCACCATGTTGGCCAGGCTGGTCTAAAACTTCTGACCTCAGGTGATCCACCTGCCTCAGCCTCCCAAAGTGCTGGGATTACAGGTGTGAGCCACTGTGCCCAGCCTCACCAACTTTTAAAAATTTGGTAAGTATTGTTCTTGAAGCATTTGAGAGTAGGTAGCCTGCATCTTGTCCTTCATCCCTTTATACTTCAATGTGTGTTTTTTAAGAACAAGAATATTCTTTATGTAGTCACAGTACAGTTAACAAGTTGAGAAAATTCAATAGTGCCAGAATATTTCTACTTTAGAGTGTGTGCTGCAGTTTTGTCAGTTTATTTAACAATGAACTTTATAGCATTTTTCTTCTTCATTACAGAATTCATTCTAGGTTTATGTATTGCATTTAGTTGCCATTACTGTTAATTCTCTTTTAATCTGAAACAGCCCCTCAGTCTTTGTTTTTCCTGATGTTGACATTTTTCTTACAGATGGTTGCTTCATGGAATATCCCTCCTTGCGGGCTGCTGGATGGTTCCTCATGATTAGATTCACGTTATGCAGCACCATATAATGTGTTATGTCCTTCTCAGGATATTTCTTCTGTAAGCACATGATGTTAATCTTTTCCTCGCTGGCAATTTCTTTTTTCTTTTTTTTTTCTAATTTTTATATTTATTTATTTTCAATTTTTTGGCTTTTATTGTAGGTCTGGGGATACATATACAGGTTTGTTACATGGGTAAATTGCTTGTTCCTGAGGTTTAGCACACAAATAATTTCGTCACCCAGGTAGTGAGCATAGTATCCAATAGGTAGTTTTTAGACATTCATCCTCCTCCCACCCTCTACCCTTAAGTACCCTTAAGTAGACCCAAGCCTATTGTGCCCTTCTTTGTGTCCACGTGTACTCAATGTTCAGCTCCCACTTGTAAATGATAACATATGGCATTTGATTTTCTGTTCCTACACCAATTCACTTAGAATAATGGCCTCCAGCTGTATCCACGTTGCAGCAAAGGACATTATTTTGTTCTTTTTTATGGCTGTGTAGTAGTCCACATTTTCTTTCTCCAGTCCACCATTGATGGGCATCTAGGTTGATTCCATGTCTTTGCTATTGTGAATAGTGCTGCAATAAACATAAGAATGTGTGTGATGGTTAACATTATCAACTTGACTGGATTGAAGGAGGCAAGGTATTGTTTCTGACTGTGTCTGTGAGGGTGTTGCCAAAGGAGATTAACATTTGAGTTAGTGGACCTGAAGAGGCAGACCCAGGCCCATCCTCAATTGGGTGGACACCATCCAATCAGATGCCAGCATGGCTAGAATAAAGCAGGCAGGAGGTGGAAAGAGAAGATTTGCTGAGTCTCCTGGCCTTCATCTTTCTCCTGTGCTGAATGCTTCTTGCTCTCAAACATTGGACTCCAAGTTCTTTAGCTTCTGGACTCTTGGACCTACACCAGTGCTTTACCAGGAGTTCTCAGGCCTTTGGCTACAGACCGAAGGCTGCACTGTTGGCTTCCCTAATTTTGAAGTTTTGGAACTTGGATTGGCTTCCTTACTCCTCAGCCTGCAGATGGCCTATTGTGGGACTTCACCTTGTGATTGTGTGAGTCAATGCTAGTTAACTCCCCTTCATATATAATTCTATCCTATTAGTTCTGTTCCTCTAGAGAACGCTGACTAATACAGTGTCTTTTTGGTAGAACAATTTATATTCCTTTGGCTGCATACCCAGTAATGGGTTTGCTGAGTCAAATGGTAGCTGTGTTTTTTGAGAAATCTCCAAACTTCTTTCCACAGTGGCTGAACATTCCCACCAGCAGTGTATAAGCATTCCCTTTGCTTCACAACCTCACCAGCATCTGTTATTTTTTGACTTTTTAATAATAGCCATTCTGACTGGTATGAAATTATCTCCTTGTGGTTTTGATTTACATTTCTCTAATAATGAGTGATGTTGAGCATTTAAAAAATATGCTTGTTGGCTGCATGTATGTCTGTTCATATACTTTGCCTGTTTTTTATTGGGGTTTGTTTGTTTGTTGATTTGTTTAGGTTCCTTATAGATTCTGGATATTAAACCTTTGTTGGATGCATAGTTTGCACACATTTTCTTTCATTCTGTAGGTTGTCTATTTACTCTGTTGATAATTTCTTTTGCTATGCAGAAGCTTTTTAGTTTAATTAAGTCCCACTTTTTTTTTTTTTTTTTTTTTTTTTCTGGTGTGCAAAGGCAAGATCTCGGCTCACTGCAACCTCCACCTCCCAGGTTCAAACAATTCTCTGCCTCAGCCTCTGAGTAGCTGGGATTACAGGCACCTGCCACCACACCCATCTAATTTTTGTATTTTTAATAGAGACGGGTTTCACTATCTTGGCCAGGCTGATCTTGAACTTCTGACCTCGTGATCCACCTCCCTTGGCCTCCCAAAGTGCTAGGATTACAGGACTAAGCCACTGCGCCCAGCCTCTGATTTCTTTGAGTAGTGTTTTGTAGTTCTCCTTGTAGAGATCTTTTGCCTCAACAGTTAGCTGTATTCCTAGGTATTTTATTCTTTTTTTGGCTGTTGTGAATGGGATTGCATTCTTGATTTGGCTCTCAGCTTAGATATTATTGGTGTATAGAAATGCTACTGATATTTGTCCTTTGACTTTGTATCCTAAAACTTTACTGAAGTTATTTATCATTGTGAGTCTTTCAGCAAAACCTACAAGATTTTCTAGGTGTAGACTCATATCCGTGAAGAGAGAGAGTTTGGCTTCCTCTCTTCCTGTTTGAATGCCTTTTATTTCTTTCTCTTGCTTACTTGCTCTGGCTAGAACTTTCCTCACTGGCAATTTCTTTCTAGTCACCCAGTTAAGGTGTGATCTTGTTTCTATTACTGTTTACCCATTTATGACTAATAAGCAATTTATGGGGTCCATCTATTTTTATACCAGTGTTTGCCCCAAATTTATAAAATTAGAAGTCTAATAAAATGCCAGGATCATCACGATAGATTTTTTTTTTCTTTTTTGAGACAGAGTCTCACTCTGTTGCCCAGGCTGGAGTGAAGCGGCACAATCGCAGCTCACGGCAACCTCCACCTCCCGGGTTCAAGCAGTTCTCTGCCTCAGCCTCCTGAGTAGCTGGGATTACAGGTGCTCACCACCACACCCAGCTAATATTTTGTATTTTTAGTAGAGACAGAGTTTCACCGTGTTGGCCAGGCTTGTCTCGAACTCCTGACCTCGTGATGCACCCACCTTGGCCTCCCAAAGTGCTGGGATTACAGGCATGAACCACCGTGCCCAGCCAACAATTTTTTATTTTTTTTTTTTAACTATCTCTGTTGCCCAGGCTGGACTGCAGTGACATGATGTCAGCTTATTGCAACCTCCACCTCCCAGGTTCAAGCGACTCTCCTGCCTCAGCCTCCTGAGTAGCTGG
>PVKV010030277.1:0-22484 GCA_004027835.1 Alouatta palliata | reverse complement strand
GCTTATCCACCATGATCAAGTAGGCTTCATCCCAGGGATGCAAGGCTGGTTCAACATACGCAAGTCTGTAAACATAATTCATCACATGAACAGAACCAAAGACAAAAACCACATGATTATGTCAATTGATGCAGAGAAGGCCTTTGACAAAATTCAACAGCCCTTGATGCTAGAAACCCTGAATAAAGTAGGTATTGATGGAACGTATCTCAAAGCAATAAAAGCTATTTACGACAAACCAACAGCCAATATCATACTGAATGGGCAAAAAATGAAAACATTCCCTTTGAAATCTGGCAGTAGACAAGGATGCCCTCTCTCATCACTCCTATTCAATATAGTACTGGAAGTTCTAGCCAGAGCAATCAGGCAAGAAAAAGAAATAAAGGGTATTCAAATAGGAAAGGTCACATTGTCTCTATTTGCAAATGACATGATTGTATATCTAGAAGACCCCATCGTCTCAGCCCAAAATCTCCTGAAACTGATAAGCAACTTCAGCAAAGTCTCAGGATACAAAATCAATGTGCAAAAATCACAAGTATTCCTATACACCAATAACAGACTTAAAGAGAGCCAAATCAAGAACCAACTGCCATTCACAGTTGCTACAAAGAGAATAAAATACCTAGGAATACAACTAACAAGGAACGTAAAGGATGTCGTCAAGGAGAACTGCAAATCACTGCTCAAGGAAATAAGAGAGGACACAAACAGATGGAGAAATATTACATGTTCATGGTTAGGAAGAATCAATGTCGTGAAAATGGTCATACTGCCCAAAGTAATTTACAAATTCAATGCTATCCCCATCAAGCTACCAATGACCTTCTTCACAGAACTCAAAAACCACCTTAAACTTCATATGGAACCAAAAGAGAGCCTGCATAGCCAAGTCAATTCTAAGCAAAAAGAACAAAGCAGGAGGCATCACACTACCGGACTTCAAACTATACTACAAGGCTGCAGTAATCAAAACAGCATGGTGCTGGTACCAAAACAGAGATATAGACTAATGGAATGGAACAGAGGCCTTGGAGGCAACACAACACATCTACAACCATCCGATCTTTGACAAACCTGACAAAAACAAGCAATGGGGAAAGGAGTCCCTGTTTAATAAATGGTGTTGGGAAAACTGGCTAGTCATGTGCAGAAAGCAGAAACTTACACTAAAATTAACTCCAGATGGATTAAAGACTTAAACATAAGACCTAACACCATAAACACCCTAGAAGAAAATCTAGTCAAACCGTTCAGGAGATAGGCGTAGGCAAGGACTTCAAGACCACAACACCAAAAGCACTGGCAACAAAAGCCAAAATAGACAAATGGGACCTAATCAAACTCCACAGCTTCTGCATGGCAAAAGAAACAGTCATTAGAGTGAATCAGCAACCAACAGAATGGGAAAATTTTTTGCAGTCTATCCATGTGACAACGGGCTGATATCCAGAATCTACAAAGAACTAAAACAGATTTATAAGAAAAAAACAAGCCCATTCAAAGTGGGTGAAGGATAAGAACAGACACTGCAAAAGAAGACTTACACGAGGCCAACAAACATATGAAAAAATGCTCATCATCACTGGTCATTAGAGAAATGCAAATCAAAATTACATTGAGATACCATCTCATGCCAGTTAGAATGGCGATCATTAAAAAATCTAGAGACAACAGATGTTGGAGAGGATGTGGAGAAATAGAAACACTTTTACACTGTTTGTGGGAGTGTAAATTAGTTCAACCATTGTGGAAGACAGTGTGGCGATTCCTCAAGGACCTAGAAATAGAAATTCCATTTGACCCGGCAATCCCATTACTGGGTATATACCTGTAGAACTATAAATTGTTCAACTATAAATACACATGGACATGTATGTTCATTGTAGCCCTGTGTACATTAGCAAAGACCTGGAACCAACCCAAATGCCCGTTGATGATAGACTAGACAGGGAAAATGTGGCACATATACACCATGGAATATTATGCAGCCATCAAAAACGATGAGTTCGTGTCCTTTGTAGGGACATGGATGAACCTGGAAACCATCATTCTCAGCAAACTGACACAAGAACAGAAAATCAAACACTGCATGTTGTCAGTCATAGGTGGGTGTTGAACAATGCGAACACATTGAGGACAATGTGTCCACTCCCTGGACACAGGGAGGGGAGCATCACACACTGGGGTCTGTTGGAGGGAAATAGGGGAGGGACAGTGGGGAATGGGGAGTTGGGGAGAGATAGTATGGGGAGAAATGCCAGATATAGGTGATGGGGAGGAAGGCAGCAAATCACACTGCCATGTGTGTACCTGTGCAATAGTCTTGCATGTTCTTCACATGTACCCCAAAACCTAAAATGCAATAAAAAAAAAAAAAGTAAAGGATGATTCTAAGATTTCTGATGTGAGCACTGGGTAGATAATGATGTAATTCACTGAGATGAGACAATTTTAGGGGCAAATATCATAACTCAGAGTTCCAGTTGCATATGAGATATACAAGCAGATATGCTGAGCATAGTTATATATGTAGATGTAGAACTCATAACATAAATCTATGCAGAGGAAATAAGTTTAGAAGTAGTCAGCAAATTGATTATATTTCCAGCCTTGTAAATATATGATATCTGTTAGGACATGAGCATATTGTGGGAATAGTAAGGTCTAATTCTGAGAAATGGGAATATTTAAATGACATGCTGAAGAGAAGGTGTTGCCAGAAAAAGAAACCTAGAAGTGGCCAGAGAGGAAAAAGGGAAACTAAAAATGTGGCATCCTAGAAACTGAGGAAAAAGAATATTTCTAGAAAGAGGAAATAATTAATTAGGTTGAATATTACGATTGAATGAGTACATTGGTAATCTCAGCAAGAGCAAGTAACAGAAACCAAACAGTTAATATAAGCAGACGCTGAATTTATTTAAAGGACATTAGGTAATTTATTAAATCTCTGAGAGGTGCGGTAAACCAGATTAGAGTCCAGCAGCCAGAAACAATGTCCAAAACCATGTTGCAGAGGTAATCAAGAGAAGATACTATTGATGCAGCCAGTGGACACTAGCTATCACATTTGACACCAGGGAGAAGACTTGAACTGTTCATTAGACACCACTTTTTACATTGCTGCCATGGCCACCTCTGGAACTCAGTTTCCCTGCAACTGTCACCACCACCAAAGAGTTTCTTGATGCCTGCTTTATTCACAGGCCAGTCTACCTGACCTACCTGATGACAGAAACAAAAGCTAGATTGAAACTAATGGTGGAATAAATGGAAGATGAGAATCTGAGAAGAAAATGAATACAGCTGACATTTGAACGATGCAGGAATTAGGGGTGCTGACTTTCTGCACAGTCAAAATTTCACATGTAATTTTTGACTTCCCAAAAGTTAACTACTAATAGCATACTCTTGGTACTACTGATAACATAAACAACTGATTTACATATATTTAGTATGTTATATGTATGATATGCTTTATTCTTACGAGAAAGTAAGCCAGATAAAAGAAAATGTTATTAAGAAAATCATACTTATATTCATTAAGTGGAAGTGGATCATCATAAAGATCACCATCCTCATCATCTTCACATTAAGTAGGCTGAGGAAGAGGAGGAAGAGAAGGGGTTGGTCTTGCTGTCTCAAGGTTACCAGAGGCAGAAGAGAATCCACATATAAGTGAACATGTGTAGTCCAAACCCATGTTGTTCAAGGGTCAACTGTAGATAACTTTTCTAAGACATTTGAAAGAAAAGTGAGAGAGCAGTGGCTTCATACTGACCTACAGTATGATATCCACAGAGAGTTTTTCAAGATTAAAAAGATCTAGCAAATAGGGAGAAGCTAATGAAATTAGGAAGTTATAAGATGATTTAAGATATAAGATTACTTGAGTAGCAAGACAAGAAGGCTTGCTATCACACTATTGTCTAACATTACTCTGGGGATACCAAGTATAGAAAGTGAAAAAATAATTTAGAGGTTTAAATATGAGAAAGGATGAGTTTAGATTATTGTTATTTGCAGGTAACATAATTTTATTTGTGAAATTCTTAAAACAATTAACTGAATACCTTTTCAGAATTGAATAAGGTGACTGACTAGAAAATCTGTATACAGAAATTAGTAGCCCTTATATATTGAAACAACAATGAGTTAGGAGATCTAATAAAAGACAAAATTCACTTACAATAGCAATAAAAATGATAAAATACCTAGAAATGATCTTAATAAGAAATATGTAAAATTTATATAAAGAAAACTTTAAAATATAAATCACAAAAGTAATAGAAGAAATCATAAGGGTTTTTTTTTTTGTTGTTGTTGTTGTTGCTGTTGTTGTTTTTTGGTAATCGTGGATTAGAAAAGGACTTTCCAAGTATAAAACAAAAGCTGGAAGCAATCAAAGTAAAACTTGAATAAATCTGACTATAAAAAATTTTCTGCATAGCAAATAAACCAACATATATTACAAAAGCCATCTTTACATATAAATAATGTCTACAAGTCAATTTCCTAAAAACATAACATGAGAAAATAGAAAAAGGATATGGACAGAGAAAAGGATATACAAATGGATTTTAAATATTTGAAGAGGCTCAATCTTAAAATAAATAGGCAAAATGATAATTTAAATTATATTAGGAAACCAGGAAAATCTTTGTGATGGTCTTATGTTGGGTGAGTTTTACTGCTTGTTGGGGCTTAGAAAACAATACCCCAAAATGAAGGCTTCAGGAGTAGCCTCAGAAACAAGGGTGTTTCTTTGACCTCCTACCCTCCTGTCTCTGGCCTTTCATTCTTCCTTGAGGTTAGCCATAGAATCCATCTTTCCCATGGCAGATCACAGAAATCAGAGCCCTTTTTCCTTTAAACCAGCCATAAAACTTAAAAATATTAGTCCAGTTTGCCCCCATGCCCCCATTTTCTGTGTAAAAATTGGCCATACAGAAATTATCTGACCTGTCTTGTTTGATTGTGGGTCATAAGACTCTCATTCCAGAGAGGGTCCTGCCCCATATACACAAAGAAGAAATGCATGCTCAGACACATCAAGAATCTAGGCAGACAGGCCTTACTGGGTTTCCCCACTCAGTCTGTTAACATTAGGTCATATCCTTTGTGTCCATTAATATTTCTACCTGGCTGTCTATAGTTGATTTAACCTAAGTATAAAAATAGACAATTTTCCCTGTTTCTTTGGGTATTCATTCTGAAAGCTCCCATATACATAAAACTATAATCAAATAATTTTATATGCCTTTTCTTCTGTTATTAGTCTGCCTCCTAGTGATTTTCAGCAAATCATCAGAGGGCAAAAGGGAAGGTTCCCCATGGCCCCTACACTCTCATACATTTTTGGTGGGATTGCCATTTGAGTTCTATGGATAATAATTTGACAATATTTATCAAAATTGCAATTGCATTTACCCTTTACCTGTGTAATCCCATTAATAGGAGTTTAACTTATCGATATATTTTCACTTATATGAAATAATGTACAAAAATATTCATTGCAATGTTGCTTATAATAGTAAAAGTTAGGAGACAAGGTAAATGTCCATCAATAGGGTCAGGATAAACAAAATTATGCAACATTCATAATTTATACTATGCAGTTTTAAAAGAATGAATCAATACTTTGTGAGTTAATATTGTTTCTAAGATATATTTTAAGTGAAAAAGCAAGATATGCCACAGTGTATAAAGTATATTACTTTTTTTTTTTAAGCTTGAGAAAATATTTGTATACATTTACTTAGGTGTGCATAGAATATCTCTGGTAGGACACCTGCCCCTAAGAGAAGATAGATGACTGGGACTAGAAATAGAAAATGGATTTTCTGTCATATTCCCTTTTGTAATTTTTGAATTTTTAGACATCTAAATATATTGCTTACTCAAAATAGTTAAAACTTGAGCAAAAAAAGAGAAAAAAAAAAAAACTTGAGGAAAAAGCATGAGATTCCTGGAAATATGTAAAGGAATACATGCCAGAATAGTGGAGAGATTGGCCTTGCATGTAAAACTAAACATTTCCTCCAGTTTAACAGATCAGAAGGAATATAGGGGAATTGAGGGGAGTTGTAGCATTGATTTGGTGCAGGAAGTTGAAGGATTGAAGAAATTTTTTCGTGATGCTTTTTTTTAGGGAGGTTGCAAAGTCATGAGAGTATAAGAGAAGAGTAGACGTTTGAAATAATTATCGTGAGTATAGGAGAGTAAGTTGACTATAGGAGTGTAAAAGTGCAAGGCAGTATTAAGGGCCAAGTAAAGGTTAGGCATTAGAGATCAAAACTGATTTCTATTTGCTCAGTTGTCTGATATTTCTCCATCAACTCTTAGTTGGTTGGGGTGAGACAAAAAGATAATGAAAATGAGAGGTTCACTTTTCTTGCTAAGATGAAGACTGAGGACAAGATGATATCTGTGAGTGGAAAAACACCCTAAAAACGGGTGATTAAGCTGCCAGGAAATGCCACCCTGGTAGGGAAAAGTACCATTTGACTGTTCGCCATCATCTGTCACAAAGAAAAGAACAAATTTACAAAGATTTGTTTACACAGAAGCAACACTTAGGAAACTTGGTTTTCCTAAGTTCTTAGAAGTTTTGTAACATCCTGACTAGTTTAAGCTCACTCTGTAAAACTAGTTTTAATCAAGTTGTCAGCTTGCAAACTCCTTTTTACTCATTTGTTATTCATGTTAAATTCAGTATAGTAAGAATCTATTTTGAGAGGTTTCTTAAAGAAACTTTAAAAATAATAGTATACTAAACTGGATTTTAAAAATATTCTACCGTTTAAGCCAAACTTAGAAGTAGAACTATATTCTGAGTCATGCTGATTTATAATTATTACAATGTTGAGTAGAAAGAATGTGTGTATCTGCTGTTCTTGACATATTAACTGTTAAAAATTGAAGGACATAAAAGTAATAATGAATTATTATTTTTTAGCTCTTCAGCTTGAATATAGTACTCTGTTTCTGTTCCCTAGAAATGCCTTTTAAAATAGTAATTTTTAAGTTTAAAAATAAATGTCATTTCTCAGTAATTTAATCTTTAGATGTATTAAGGCCCTTCTGTTACTTAAAACTCTTAAAGTTACAGTATATATGAGAAGAGCCAATAGCTTATTTTTATCATGGCCTCCTATTGAAAATGAAGGTAATATTCATTGCCCAAAAGTCTGTTGTTGCAAATCCTCTTAGAAAGTACTTTAAAAAGCTCTGACTTTATTCATATGCTTATGGAGGTAGTTCCTAGTCAGTGCCCAAGCACTGCCTCCCGTAGTGATATTGAAATAGCAACAATGAAAAGGCCCTTTCTTCGGAGTTGTCATTGAAAACGGAATTTTCCTTATGCTGGGTGCAGACTCAGGACTTGATTGATAGTCCTTTGGTTATTCTTCAGTGATAGGCCAGTAGTTCTATATGCATTTGCATGGGGCAGTATAAATTGTGCATTCTTAGAATACAAAAAAATTATTTGGTTTTCCATATAGGTTCAATGGAAAAGTCACTGCATTGACTAGGACCCATATTTGTGAAGAATTATGAAAACACAGAGCATTTTGCAGCAAATTATATAATCATGTAAATAGTAAACTAATTATAAACAGTAAACTGATAACAGTAAAATATATTTAAAATTTGTAATGTCTCATATCTTCATGGCACTACAAAGGTAATGCTATTTTAAAAATTAAAAGCAGAAGCTTGAAATGTGTACAGTACTCCTTTTATTTGCTTCTGAATATGATTAGGGCAATATACTTTTTGAATGAGAGAATTTTTTGACCTAAATAGGTTTAATCCTTTTCTCCTACTTCATTTACAAGGAAACAGGCTTTTAGAGAAGAAAAGATTTTCTTTTCTAATCCATTGCTAGGTTTCTGGCTGAGGCCCCTATTTAAAAAAAGAGGTTAACAAGAAAAAAGTCATAAATGTTTATTTACTATAAAGTTAATGTGACATGGGAGACTTCATAAAGAAATGAAGATCCAAAGAACAGGTAAACCTATGTGTATTGCATGCTAGGTTTGATAGAGAAGTGGATAGTCATGGAGAGGTGTGATTGGACTAAGTAGTTAGCAAGGCAGATTTGTACACATTCTTCTCTGTGTCCCTGGGTCTTCACAGACGAGGATGTTTGTTATCTCCACGGACAGGAATGGTACTTCTAAGATGTGGGTCTTACGACTTTGCTTGAGGGATGGAGGGTAGGAGAAGGTCAGACAGTAACTTTCCTGCTTCTGCTATTTTCTCAAATGCCAAGGTGACATATTTTGGGGTAATATATCCTGAACCCCATCACTTGTAAGTTTTTGCCGTATTCAGGGAGTTCTATCCTCTTTCTTTTGCATTCTTTTTTTATGAAATACACTTATGGCAGAAATACATCTGTGAAACTGTGGATTTCACCTTAGTCAAGTTTGTCTCCACGGGCACGAGTCACAAAGGGCCTCAAAACCATGTTAACATTTAAGATTGATCTGTCTTTCTGCTTCTGAATGTGAGAGCCTATACTGGATCTCTGAAGAAAACAAAGATGAGATGAGGTCCTTTGGACTTCATGAAGTGACATGACAGAAAGTATGATTGTCCAGCTGATACTTTACTGTGTGAAACCATCATCTGCTACTCTTCCTGAATCCTGAAGGACAGACTCAGGGGCCCTCTGACTCATGATAAGGGTTGTCAGGGTCATACAACAGCAAGACCATAGGCTTTGTTGTCTGAATAACAAGTTTTGAAGCTTGTTTTCCCCGCTCACTAATTTTTAATGAGCACATACATAGTTTAAAATCTGAAAATGGGGATGATAATTTCTACCTACTTCCAAAATTTGGTTTGAGAATCAAGTGGAATATTAATATATATGTAAGCATTTTATGAACAAGGAAGCAAGTTATAAATGCATTATCTTGTTAATTTAGTCATTTCACTAGGGGTGGGTCCATTGTGGGCCTCCTTTGAGGTAGACTGTAT
Source organism: Alouatta palliata (assembly GCA_004027835.1). Classification (NCBI taxonomy): domain Eukaryota; kingdom Metazoa; phylum Chordata; class Mammalia; order Primates; family Atelidae; genus Alouatta; species Alouatta palliata. The sequence continues at coordinate 13,487 of PVKV010030277.1, read as the reverse complement.
TTCATGAATTTATAACAAAATTCTAAAGTTTAACCAAGACAGTATATGGAAAAATTAGCTTTCCATGTTTTTATGTTTTGTGTCCTCTTTGTTGCAGTAACAACATAGACATAAGAAAAAAGGGTTTGAGTCTGTTTATAGTATTAATCAGATTCCCACTCTCATTCCTATTGAGATTTTAAATCCTTTTCTTACACATCTAAAGGACAATGGATCTGACCCAGTGGCTCTTCCTTTATCCTGTCACTGTGTTTAGTATGCCTCATTAGCATCAAATACTAAGGTATTTTATTTGGGGTTTTCTCTCATAGTGCTAGAAAATGCAATTTTGCTAGATGAAATTGGTTTCAGTCCTAAAAAATAAATATTTATCTTCTTAAAAATAAATGTTTACACTTTTATATAACATTCATTTTCCAGACATGTACACTCACTCAGAGATAATATTGTATCAGAAGATTTAGGAGAATTATTTATTGAGAATATATAGAATCATCCTCAAATGTTTTTTAATTTTTAAAAATTGATATTTTTTTTTGCTTTTTAACCTTTTTATTTATATATAATAATTTACATATTTATGGGATACATTGAGTGTTAAATTCGCAGCATGAATAATGATCAAGTCAGGGTATTTGGAGTATTCATCACCTTGAGTGTTTATCATTTTTACATGTTAGTATCATTTCAAGTCCTCTCCTCTAGTTACTTTGAAATATACATAATATTATTGCCTAGTCACCCTAGTCTGTTATCAATTATTAGAACTTATTTATCTTATCTAACTGTATATTTGTATCAATAATCAACATCTCTTCATTTCCCCCAGCCCCCTTTCCCAGTTTGTTATTGTTCTACCCTATATGTCTACGAAATCAAGTATTTCAGCTACCACCTATGAGTAAGAACATGAGGTATTTGTCTTTCTGTGCCTGGCTTATTTCATTTAATGTAATGACCTTCAGTTTAATACATGTTGCTGCAAATGACATGATCTTATTCTTTTCTATGGCTGAATAATATTTCACTGTATATATATAACATATTTTCTTTATCCATTTATCCATTGATGAGCACTTAGGCTGACTCTGTATCTTTGCTATTGTGAATACTGCGATGATAAACATGCAAGTACAGATATCCTTTTGATATACTGATTTCTTTCCCTTTGTACAGACATCTAGTAGTGGGATTACTGGATAGGATATTAGTTCTATTTTTAGTTTTTTGCAAAATCTTCGTATTCTTTTCCATAGTGGTTGTACTAATTTACATTTTCACCACCAGTGTATAAGAATTCCCTTTCCTCCACATCTATACCAGCATCTGATATATTTTGTCTTTTTCATAATAATCATTCTAAATGGGGTGAGATAGTACCTCATTATGGTTTTGATTTGCATTTCCCTGATGATTAGTATTATTAAATATTTTTTCATATACCTGTTGGCCATTTGGATGTTCTCTTTTGAGAAATGTCTATTCATGTTCTTTGCCCATTTTTAAATGAGATTATTATTATTATTATTTTAACTGTTATTATGTTTGAGTTCCTTGTGTATCCTGGATATCAGTCTCTTGTCAGATAAGGAATTTTCAATTATTTTCTCCCATTCAAGAGGTTAGGGCCAGGCACAATGGCTCATGCCTATAATCCCAGTTCATTGGGAGGCCAAGGTAAGAGGTTCACTTGAGGTCAGGAGTTTTAGACAAACCTGGGAAACATAGCAACATCCTGTGTCTACAAAAGTAAATAAATAAACTCGTTGGGTGTGGTAACACATACCTGTATGCTCAGCTACTTGGGAGGCTGAGAAAAGAGGATCACCTGAGCCCAGGAATTTGAGGCTGCAGTGAGCTATGATTGTGCCACTGCACTCCAGCCTGGGTGACAGAGCAAGACCCTGTCTAAAACAAAACCAAAAAAAGATGTTGTCTCTTTACTCCATTAATTATTATTATTATTTTTATATTTTAAGTTCTGAGTACATGTGCAGATCATGCAGGATTGTTTCATAGGTATACACCTGCTGTGGTGGTTTGCTGCATCCATCCTCCCCCATCACCTACATTAGGCGTTTCTCCTAATGTTATCCCTCCTGAATCCTACCACCCCCTACTGTCCCTCCCCTAGCCTCCCACACACCCCAAAAGCCCCAGTGTGTGATGTTCCCCTCCCTGTGTCCATGTGTTCTCATTGTTCAACACCCACTTATGAATGAGAACATGTGGTGTTTGGTTTTTTTGTTCTTGTGTCAGTTTGCTGAGAATGATGGTTTCCAGCTTCATCCATGTCACTGCAAAGGACTTAAACTCATCCTTTTTTTATGGCTGCATAGTATTCCATGGTGTATATGTGACACAATTCTTTATTCAGTCTATCATTGATGAGCATTTGAGTTGGTTCCACTGCTATTGTAAACAGTGGCACAATGAACATATGTGTGCATGTATCTTTATAACAGAATGATTTATAATCTTTTGGGTATATACCCAGTAATAGGATTACCGAGTTAAATGGTATTTCTATTTCTAGATCCTTAAGGAATCACCACACTGTCTTCCACAATGGTTGAACTAATTTACACTCCCACCAACAGTGTAAAAGCGTTCCTATTTCTCCATATCCTCTCCAGCATCTGTTGTCTCCAGATTTTTTAATGATCGCCATTTTAACTGGCATGAGATGGTATCTTATAGTGGTTTTGATTTGCATTTCTCTAATGAGCAGTGATGATGAGCAGTTTTCCATATGTTTGTTGGTCACATAAATGTCTCTTTTGAGAAATGTCTGTTCATATCCTTTGCTCACTTTTTAATAGGGTTGTTTGTTTTTTTCTTGTAAATTTGTTTAAGTTCTTTGTAGATTCTGGATGTAAGTCCTTTGTCAGATGGGTAGGTTGCAAAAATTTTTTCCCATTCTGTTGGTTGCCGGTTCACTCAAATGATTGTTTCTTTTGCTGTGCAGAAGCTCTTAAGTTTAATTAGATTCCATTCATCTATTTTGGCTTTTGTTGCCATTGCTTTTGGTGTTTTAGTCATGAAGTCCTTGCCTGTGCCTGTGTCCTGAATGGTATTGCCTAGGTTTTCTTCTAGGGTTTTTATGGTGTTACGTCTTATGTTTAAATCTTTAATCCATCTGGAGTTAATTACTACATTCATTATTTCTTTTGCAGTGCAGAAGCTTTTTAGTTTCATGTAGTCCCATTTATCATTTTTGTTTTTGTTGCCTGTGCTTTCGAGATCTGAACCATAAAATCTTTGTCTAGATCAATGTTCTGAAGAGTTTTTCCTATGTTTTCTCCTAGCAATTTTATACTTTTGGGTCTTACATTTAAGTCTTCAATCCATCTTGATTGATTTTTGTATAAGGAGAGAGACAAAGGTCCAGTTTTATTCTTCCACATATGCTTATCAAGTTATTTTAGCACCATTTATTGAAGAGGGTATCTTTTCCCCAATGTATATTCTTGGCAGCTTTGTCAAAGATGAGTTGGCTGTAGATATGTGGCTTTATACCTGTGTTCCATATTTTGTTCCATTGGTCTATGTGTCCATTTTTATACTAATACCAAGTGGTTTTGGTTATTTGTAATATGTTTTGAAATCAGGTAACGTGATGCTTCCAGCTTTGTTCTTTTGGCTTTGGGTTGTTTTGACTATTCAGGCTCTTTTTGGGTCTTATACCAATTTTAAAATTATTTTTTCCATTTCTTTGAAAACTAATGTTGGTATTTTGATACGGATTGCATTGGATCTGTAGATTGCTTTGGGTAATACAGACATTTTAAACAGCAGTCCTCAACCATTTTGACACCAGGGATCAGTTTTGTGGAAGACAGTTTTTCCATAGACTAGGGTCAAGGGAGGAGAGATGGTTTCAGGATGAAACTGTTCCACCTCAGATCATCAGGCATTAGATTCTCATAAGAAGCATACAGCCTAGATCCCTTGCATGTGCAGTTCATGCTTCTAGTTCATGCTCCTATGAGAATCTAATGCTGCCACTGATCTGACAGGAGGTGGAGCTCAGGCAGTAATGCCTGCTCACCTGTGGCTTACCTCCTGCTGTGTGGCCTGTGTGGCCTGGTTCCTAACAGAACACAGACCAGTACTAGGGATTGAGGACCTCTGATTTAACAATACTAACTCTTGCAAACAATGAGACTGAGATGTCTTTCCATTTATTCATGACTTTCCAGTTTCTTTCATCAGTATTTCGTAGTTTTCCTTGTAGATATCTTTTAGCTCTGATTAAATTTATTTCTAGGTATTTTTTTTTCCTTTTCTTTTTCTTTTCTTCTTTTTTTTTGTAGTTATTGTGAATGGGTTTGTCTTGATTTCTTTTTCAGCTATATTATTTTTGCTATGTAGAAATGCTACCGACTTTTGTATGTTGATTTAGCATCCCGCAACCTTACTAAACCTGTTAATAAGTTCTGAGAGTTTTTTGGAGTCATTTTTTGATTTTTCTAGATATAAGATTATGTCGTCTGCAAAGAACAATTTGACTTTTTCTTTTCCAATTTGTGTGCTTTCTGTTTCTTTTTCTTATCTGGTTACTTTAGCTGGAACTTCCAACACTGTGTTGAATAGGAGTGATGAAAATGGGCATTTTAGTCTTCTAATGCTAGAGAAAAGCTTTCGACTTTTTCCATTCAGTATGATATTAGCTATGGAATTGTCATATATGGCCTTTTTAATTTTAATTTTGAGTTATGTTCTTTCTATGCCCAGTTTGTTGAGAGTTTGTTTTTATCATAAAGGGTGTTGACTGTTGTCAAATGATTTTTCTGCATCTATTGAGATAATCAGATGGTTTTTGTTCTTCGTTCTGTTGTTATGTCACATTTGATTTGCATATGTTGAATCATCCTTGCATCTCTGAAATAAATCACATTTGATAATGGTATATTATCTTTTTGATGAGCTGTTGGATTTGGTTTGCCTGCATTGGTGAAGATTTTTGCATCTGTGTTCATCAGGGATATTAGACTGTAGCTTTCTTCTTTTGTTGTTGTGTCCTTGTCTGATTTTGGTGTCAAGGTAATCCTAGTCTCATAGATGAATTAATGAGAATTCCCTCCTCTTCAATGTTTTAAAATAGTTTGAAGAGTGTTGGTATTAGTTCTTCTTTATACATTTGATAGAATTCCATGTTGAATCAATTCAGTCCTGGGCATTTATTTGATGCAAGTCTTTTTATTACTGATTCAATCTTGCTACTCATTATTGGTCAGTTCAGGTTTTCTATTTCATTCTGATTTAATCTTAGTAGGTTGTATGTTTCTAGAAGTTTATCAGTTTTCTCTAGGTCTTCAAGTTTCTTAACATATAGTTGTTCATAATAGTCTGATCTTATGTCTTCCTGTAGATCAGCTGTAATGTCTCTTTTTTCATTTCTGATTTTGTTTATTTTGGATCTTTTCTTGGTTAGTGTAATTAATGGTTGATATGGTGTATTAACCTGTTTTCACACTGCTTATAAAGACATACTCGAGACTGGGTAATTTATGAAAAGAAAAAGTTTCATGGACCCACAGTTCCATGTGGCTAGGGAGCCCTCACAATCATGGTTGAAGGTGAAAGGAACATCTTACGTGGCAGCAGGAAAGAGAAAACTCAGAGCCCAGTGAAAGAGGAAATCCCTTATAAAACTACCAGATCTTGTGAGACTTATTCACTATCTCAAGAACAGTATGGGAGGAACTGCCCCCATGATTTAATTATCTGCCACTGGGTCCCTCCCACAACATTTGGGAATTATGGGAGCTACAATTCAGGATGAGATTTGGGTGGGAACAGAGCCAAACCATATTATTCCTCCCCTGGCCCCTCCCAAATCTCATGTCCTCACATTTCAAGGCAAGACAGCCCACAGCGACCCACTATGCCACTAATATTCACAATTCAGAGGTACACAGAGAAACTAGAGTCAGAAGCCAGGAACTGCCTGTTGGCCACAGGGCAGCAATTTGGTTCCTGGCAGTTTGTTGTTTTTCTCAAAATTGGAAATACATTGAAAAGGAGTCTCCCTTGTAGTATGCAGGATATAAGCTATAGAGTTAAGGCAGGCACAAAATAGAGTAATTTATCAAGCTTCCCATAATTTCTCCCAGAGCTGAAAAGGCTGAAAGGAACATGAGATCTTATCATCCTAATTGAGAGGGTAAGACAGCATAAAGAAGCTATTTAATTTGCACAAAGAAAATTATCTAAAATTATATTCATGTGAAATAGCAATGGTGTCTCTAACAGCAAGTTACTGTCTGAGTCCTCTGGAAATAAGCAGAACTTTAAGACTGAGAATTCTTGTCAGTGTGTGTATTTTGCTAATTGAAACTAGGAGAACAGCTGAATAGAAGGTGAAAAGTTGTAGTCTAGTCTACCTGCAAAACATGAGATCTCATGAGCTCTCATGAGAGCCTCACAGTGCCTGCAGTGATATACAGGATGACTCTAGGAGTCACTTTTTGGACTAACTACAGTCTAATTTCCATAGGTATGCTGATCAAATATATTCAGTTTCCTTGTTTGCTGTATAGTGAAAGGAAAGAGAAAAAAAAAACAATTGAAGCCAAATAACTACCATCACTTCCTCCTACCTTTATTCCCTTATATCCATACACAGTTTACTGAAGGAATCTTAGAATTTGTAAGAGGCTATAGAGATCAGCCCATTTTAATGTTTGTTTTTGTTGATACAGCACAAGTATATGCAGAACTGAATCAATTGACCTAAGGTAACATAATGTGAAAGGGAGGATGCTGTACAGCTTGAGCAAATCAGCCAATCTCTTTGGGTTTCAGCTTCCTCATCTTAAAATGAAGAGTTTGGATTACAGCAATGGCTTTCAAAGAGTTGGGGGTGGGAGGAGCTTCCCAGTTGAGACCCACTGAAATTAAATAATTGAGTAATCCTAGAAGTACTAACAAGTGGGATAACTAAATCAGGGTCTAAATATGTTTTCATTCACTTCCCTGTGGTTATGCAGCAACTTGTTTAAAAAGTATAATAAAGAAAAAAGAGGAGGAAGAGGAGAAGGAGAAAAAGAATTACTTTTGAAGTGTCAATGGAGAGCAAACATGAATGAGAAATCAATCTTCCTGTTTTAATATCATGAAAATGTGATTACATTATTATGTGAAGGCCATTCAATCCTGGGTTAATTTAATTACTCCAACTGTAATGACCCAAATGGACTACCATATAATCAGTTTAGCTTTAGAAATAAGTATTTAATTCCTAGGCATTTTGACATTTGGGTTGGTGACAATATGACTGTCGTCAGCAGGCTTGTGCATATATTATCTGGCCATTCATCATAGAATCAGCGCATATAGATTGTGTATGTTGCGATCTATGTTATAGTACAAAATCTCTGTCAGGTACCAAGACCAATCTCCCTAATAATGCTGTTAATCAACAGGTCAAATTTCAGCAGGAAAAAATGCTGAAAAACCTGTATCAGTTTCAAGGTAATTCCCTTTTTAAAATTAAAGGTTTTAAAAAATTTCTCATTGATTTCTAAAGATTGATTTTTAAAGCATTCTCACTTTTTTTCAGAAGCAAAATTTAATATTCACTTTAAACCTCAGTTGGCATTTAGTCATTTGTGCCTTTTAAAGATGTTTCCAATGGAGCTTCACTGAGGGAGTAAACTGTGATATGATTTTCACAATAGGTTACTAGTGGATTTTTCCACCAACATAATTTAAAACTAATTGATAGACTTAATTTTTTTGAACAGTTTTATGTTTTCAGAAAAACTGAACAGAAAGTTCAGAGTTGTCATTTGTTTTCCCTACCTTCCCAATTTTTCCCTATTATTAACATCTTGCATGTGTGGTACATTGTTACAATTGATGAGCCAATATTGATACACTATTATTATTAACTAAAATCCATAATTTACATTAAGGTTTGCTCTTTGTGTTATTCCATCTATGATTTTAACAAATGTGTAATGACTATTCTTTCTTGTTATAACACATGTAGTAGTTCAAGAGAAAGAAAATTCAGATGTCTTTGAAATATCCCAATTTTTAAATGTTGACAACTAAATCAATTTTTTCTTTGTAATTTCATATTTTGTTAATTATGTCAAACTGTATCCCAAAGTCAAAATGATATTACCAGTTACGTTCACAAAAGTCTTGCTTCCATTTCTTTTTATTATGCTCTGTTTTATCCCTCTTACTAGTAATTTCTTTAATTAGTTTTTGTTTTATCCTCCATTCTATATTTTTGAATATAAAAACATTGTGTATATATACACTCATATTTCCTTTAATTTTTTAAACAATAGCATACTATAAACACTGTCTGCCCCTTGTTTTTTTCACTTACTGCATTCTGAATCCATATTAGTGTATGGATATCTTCCTCATTTTTTGGGCAACTATACAGGGTTCCATTATGGGGATGAACCATTGTTTATTTCAGGGATTGACAAATAATAGCCTGAGGATAAATCTAGCCTGACACCTATTTTTTATGAACTTTAAGCTAAGAATGAGTTTTATGTTTCTAAATGACTGAAAGCAAAATTAAAATAATACTAGTATTTTTTAAATGAAAATTATTTAAAAGACAAATTTCAGTGTTCGCACTGAAATTTTTTTTTTTTAAGGAGGAAGGAGAGAAAGTAATAATGATGACAATGATAATAAAGAATAATAAATAAGAAAAGACGAGTTGGACCAATGGAAATTAACATCAACTATGACAAATGACTTTTCTGTTCCATTTCCCTCCCTACACCTAAACGGATTTCTGGCGTCTCATCAGCCTCTGGTGGTCGGTAAAGCTGTGTAACCCAGGAGAGATGGAGCTAATAGGAGATGGGAAGAGGCTGTTTTTTAATGTGCTTGGTGAGATCTCCTCGATCTTGTAAGAGATAGAGTGGAAGTAGTGAGGGGAAAGCTTGACGCTGAAGGAGTTCTGCGGAGCCGCAGAGCGGCCGCCATAGTCCTGCGAGCGGCAGCAGGTGCAGGAGCACACAGACTGCAGGTTCCCGATGTCCGCCGTGTACCTGGGCCGGCTGGGCCGCGGCTCCTCGGGGATGTGAATGACCATGCTCATTTGTGTATTGTCTATGCCTGCTTTTGTGCTACAGTGAGAACGAGTAGTTGCAAGGGAGACCATATAGACCACGGAGCTTAAAGTATTTGCTATCTGGCCTTTTCCAGAAAAATTTTGCCAACTCTGATTTATTGAGCCCATCTACTATTAACAGATGTTTTGGTTGTTTCCAGTTTACTAGAAATAATAAAGCTTTAAAGTATAGCCTTTGACATCAGTCATTTTGTATTTTTTGCCAGTATGTCTTTACCACAGATGCCTAGAATTGGAATTGCTGTTTCAAAGGGCAATACATAGGTAATTACAGTACAATCTGGCAAATTCTTCTCTGTAGGAATTGTATGATTTTTGACTAGGCTTGGGTAAACAGATACTCTCACTAACAATGTGTGAGAGTGCCTGTTTACCCAAGCCTAGCCAACATAGCATATTGTCAACTAATTTGTTAATTCAAGTGGTTTTAATACAGTAGAAGATGTCAACAAAATATGTCCAAACATAAGCTGCAACTAGGGATCCACTCATTTGCAGATCTGCAGTGTATTATTGGTCAGGTTGTGCTGTGCAAGAGTGTTCAATTTTGAAGGTGCAAATGGAGACCGAAAGCCATCCCTCTTCACCTTATTTTGTGCCCTAGTACAGATCTGCTTACATCACTGGAAGAAAGTGTGCCTTCCCTCATTGGTCCAACCAGAGAGAGTTGCCAATTATTAGCCTACTCAGTGGATGTGGCTTTTTGCAGTTTATTGCTACAGGAAGTGGGAGATTGGGGAAGTGAGGCAGCTTCACAATTTGTGACACATATTGTAGGTAGGTCATTCGAATATAGAACTCATTTCACCCACCTATTTATTTTTCTGCTTTTCCCTAATATCTATTCTGTAAATCCACACTATCCTCAGCTAGCTTAGTTCTAATCTTCCCAGTGGAGTCTTTTTTAATTATTCCCATTCCACCTATTAATCTTTTATTTTCAAATTTCTATCATCTTGTCTGTAACTCACAGCCTATCACAAAACCGATTCGTTTTCTCAATTGTTTTATTTCATTACCTTTCTTTGTTTTATTATTTCATTACCTTTTTTACCTTTTTATTACCTTTACCTTTATTACCATTACCTTTCATTACCTTTTTACCTTCATTTTATTATTTCATTACCTTTCTTTCTTCTTCCCTAAACCACCCTTCTCTCTACCTCCTATACCTCCTCTCTCTTACATACTAGATAGAGTCTTAGGTATATAGCAGATGTTTAATATATATGGTGAGTGAGTTAAATGTACCAAATTTTCCAAAAGTGCATCCAGAAGATACTTGGAAATCCCCACTGGATTAACTTGCTGGAGTGGGGTTTTATAACTGAATGGGATCCAATGGGCTCTTCCATCTGATTAGCAGGAACTGATGCATTATTAGAAGTATGAGTTGTGGTTAAGAAGTGAGGTCAGAGCCATCAGGGCAAATGCAGATATCAGGAGATAGATGAGGAATCAGGAGTTGGGGAGTCAGGATGGTTTGATGGTGAAATGTGAAGTGCTACAGAAGATCTGTTTCAAGACAGAGGGGCAACAATGTGAGTGTGCTGGAATGATCTCATTGGATTGTGGCTATGTAGCAAGAAGTCAGGACTGGTCTAGTGGGGGTGGGAGTTCAGCAAACTTTTTCTGTTAAGATCCAGATAGTAAACCTTTTAGCTTTGCAGTCCATAAGGTCTGTGTTGCAACAATTTAGGTGTTATTGTATCTCAACAGCAGCCATAGACAATATATAAATAAGTGAGTATGGCTGTGTTATGATAAAACTATTTATGGACAGTAATTTAAATTTATTAAAATTTTCTCACAGAAAAATTTTTTCAGTCATTTAAAAGTGTAAAAACCATTTTTGTCTCAAAAACTGCGTAAAAGCACGGCAGGCGTCCATAGTTTCAACCCCTGGTCTAAAAGCACAGTGCTGATCTATTAAGAAGCTGAGTACTAATTTCCGTCATGAAACTCTATATGAGAATGTTTGAATTGAGTTGTTTTGAAATAATTTTCTTGTATAAAAACTGATGCTTGGTTATTTTAAAAATAAAATTACCATTACAATTGTTCTGATAGTGGCAACAATAGTGGCAACTGTTTGCTGAGTACCTATTATGTGTCAGAAATTATACATACATTGGTTAGTCCTCACAACCCTATGAAATTTGAAAGATTTTGTAATTTATTTGATGTTACATAGCTAGTTAGTAACCGGTCCAGGATTCGAACACTAAAACAGAGCATCTGCACAAACTTATGAATAACTATAGCTTGAAATTGGGTAGAGGCCTATCATTTTAATAGCGTCACCAGGTGAAACACAGGGCACAAGGCAGATTGAGAATCCAAAATCCAAAAATTCAAAATCTGAAGTGCTTTAATATCTGAAGCTTTTGAAACAGTCAACATGATGCTCAAAAGAAATGCTCATTGGAGGATTTTGGATTTTCAGATTTGGGATGCTCAGTTGAATAATGCAAATATTTCATAATCTAAAAAAGTCTGAAATCCAAATGCTTCTTGTCTGAAGCATTTTGGATAAGGGATACTCAACCTGTTTAGTAAATCACACTGTGTTATCATTCATGTTTCACAACTTAAGGCAGATGTAAGTGCTGACTAAAATGCCATTGGTAAGGTAAAATTATGCTAATTTTATTCCGTAAAAGTTTATTAGTTTTTGAGTTTTAGATTATGATGTAATTTCAACAATGAGTTACAGCTTCAGTTCTACTAAACTAGTGTTGGGATAGCTCTAAAATATATATTTGAAGTATTTGAAGCTGTGAAATGTCTGTACAGCAGTTATCCATCTATAAAAGAGGGTCCAGTGAAGCACACATCAACCTAACACTTTCTATCAATGATACAGGAAAATATTCCACATATAATAACTCTGTTTTACATTCTTATGATTTACATACTGCTCACACATATATTATCATGTTATATGTAAGCTGGCACAATCCTAGATGGTTGGAAGGGAAGCTACCTTTGTCTTCCCTTGCTTTAGAATTGGAACTATAGAGTTAGAACTATAGAATTGGAACTTCCTGCTTTAGAATTGGAACTATAAGTCTCAGTGAAATGAAGTGAGGGACTGGAGATTAAAGAGATGGTCTATAGATCCACGTCTTAAACCAAGGCCAGCTTCACAGGCATTGACCTGTGCAGTTGATTAGGGCCCTGAATTTAAAAGGCCCTGTGGTCCTGGCGCAGTGGCTCATGCCTGTAATCTCAGCACTTTGGGAGACTGAGGTGGGTGAATCATGAGGTCAGGAGTTTGAGACCAGCCTGGCCAACACGGTGAAACCCTGTCTCTACTAAAAATAGAAAACATTATCTGGGCATGGTGGTGGGCACCTGTAATCCCAGCTACTCAGGAGACTGAGGCAGGAGAACTCCTTAAACTCAGGAGGCGGAGGTTGCAGTGAGCCAAGATTACACCACTATACTCCAGCCAGGGGCAACAGTGTGAAACTCCATCTTAAAAAAAAAAAAGGAAAAGAAAAGAAAAAAAGGGCCCCTGTGCTTGGTTTAATAATCTACTGTCAATATTTTGAAATTCCGCATAACTTATTAACAAGGGGTTCCACATCATCATTTTGCATTAGGCTGTGAAGATTATGTAGCCAGTCCTACTTTAAACCAAAATCTTATTACCATGTGATGTATACCTTTTTCTTTGTTCTCCAAGAATTATTATTTTTTCTTTCCCTTAAGCTTGTACTGTGTCAAAACATTCTCCAAGAATTCTTATGATGTTTACATATGGGGGTGCCAACCTAGACCATGGCATGTTAATCCATTACCTTCTAGTGTATTCATTGTTAATAATCTATTAGTCTTTAAATTCTGATGGAAAATGATTTTATACCTAGAATTCTATACTTATACAAAGTATCAAGTGTGAGGGTGGAGAAAAGAAAAACATTTTCAGTCAGGGAAGACTCAGAACATTTGCCTCCAACAATACCAGTGTAAATCAGGAAATAGGAAGACGTGAAATCCAGGAAATCATTGCTGCAACCCAGAAGAGTAGTCAAGGGTAGTCCCAGGATAGCTGTGCAGCCCATCTGGAGAGCAGCAGTCTCAAATGAAGCACAAAGTTGAGACAGAAACTTTCTGTGGTTAGGGGTGGGGAGAGATGGGACTCATTTTATAAATACCTCATATGATGAGACTTCAGGGAAAAAAATTAAGAATGACTTTAAGAGGCCGGGTGCGGTGGCTCACGCCTGTAATCCCAGCACTTTGGGAGGCCGAGGCGGGTGGATCACGAGGTCAAGAGATCGAGACCATCCTGGTCAACATGGTGAAACCCTGTCTCTACTAAAAATACAAAAATTAGCTGGGCATGGTGGCATGTGCCTGT
>PVKV010030276.1:0-22484 GCA_004027835.1 Alouatta palliata | reverse complement strand
CGGGTGGATCACGAGGTCAAGAGATCGAGACCATCCTGGTCAACATGGTGAAACCCCGTCTCTACTAAAAATACAAAAATTAGCCGGGCATGGTGGCAAGTGCCTGTAGTCCCAGCTACTCGGGAGGCTGAGGCAGGAGAATTGCTTGAACCCAGGAGGCGGAGGTTGCGGTGAGCCGAGATCGCGCCATTGCACTCCAGCCTGGGTAACATGAGCTAAACTCCGTCTCAAAAAAAAGGTGTTAAAGAAAAAAAAAAAATAGCTAATTGTGGTGTTGCACACCTGCAGTCCCAGCAACTCAGAAGGCTGAAGTGGAAGGATGGCTTGAGCCTGGGAGTTTGAGGCTGCAGTGAACTATGATTGTGCCACCACACTCCAGCCTGGGCAACAGAGGGAGTCCCTGTCTCACTTAAAAAACAAAAAAAGGGGCCAGGCGCAGTGGCTCATGCTTGTAATCCCAGCACTTTGGGAGGCCGAGGTGGGCAGATCACCTGAGATCAGCAGTTCAAAACCAACCTGGCCAACATGGTGAAACCCTGTCTCAAAAAATAAATAAATAAATAAAAATAAAAAGTAAACAACAACAAAAAAGGCTGGGCACGGTGACTCATACCTGTAATCCCAGCACTTTGGGAGGCCCAGGCGGGCAGATCACAAGGTCAGGAGATCGAGACCATCCTGGCCAACATGGTGAAACCCTGTCTCTACTAAAAAATACAAAAATTAGCTGGGCGTGGTGGCATACGCCTGTAGTCTCAGCTACTTGGGAGGCTAAGGCGGGAGAACTGCTTGAACCCAGGAGGCGGAGGTTGAAATGAGCCGAGATCGTGTCACTGCACTCCAGCCTGGCGCCTGGCGACAAAATGAGACTCTGTCTCAAAAAAAAAAAAAAAAAAGGCTGGGCGTGGTGGCTCACGTCTGTAATTCAAGCACTTTGGAGGCCAAGGCGGGTGAATCACCTGAGGTCGGGAATTCAAGACCAGCCTGACCAACATGGTGAAACCCCGTCTCTAAAAAAAAAAAAAAAAAAGAAAAAAAAGAGTAATTCAAAGACTTTTTAATGCAAATACAGATACCTCATATATGTATACCTATCCACACACACATTTATATATGTCTGTGTATGTTCATATGTTTTTCAAATTTCTCATTTAAAAAGTAGGCCAGGTGTGGGGGCTCACACCTGTAACCTCAGCACTTTGGGAGGTTCAGGCGGGCAGATCACCTTAGGTCAGGAGTTCGAGACTAGCCTGGCCAACATGGTGAAACTCTGTCTAAAAAAAATACAAAAATTAGGTGGGCCTGGTGGCACACACCTGTGGTCCCAGCTACTAGAGAGGCCGAGGTGGGAGGACTGCTTGGCCCCAGGAAGTCAAGGCTGATTGTGCCACTACACTCCAGCCTGGGCAACAGTGGGACCCTGTCTCAAAAAAAAAAAAAAAAAAAAAATCTCAGAAACAGACCAGAGTGGTGGCTCACACCTGTAATCCCAGCACTTTAGGAGTCCAAGGTAGAAAGATGCTTGAGCCCAGGAGTTCAATACCAGCCTGGGTAACATAATGAGACCTCCTCTCTACAAAACAAAACAAAACAAAACAAAAACAAAAAAAGAAAAATTAGCCAGACGTGGTGGTGCACACCTGTGGTCCCTAGCAACTCAGTAGATTGAGGCAGGAGAGTCACTTGAACCCGGGAGGCAGAGGCTGCAGTGAGCTGAGTTCATGCCGCTGCACTCCAGCCTGGGTGACAGATTGAGACTCCATCTCAAAAAAAAAAAAAACAAGAAAAGAAAGAAAGGCCTGGTGCAGTGGCTCACACCTGTAATCCCAGCACTTTGGGAGGCCTAGGCAGGCGGATCATGAGGTCAGGAGGTTGAGACCAGCCTGGCAAACATGATGAAACCCTGTCTCTACTAAAATACAAAAAATTAGCTGGGCGTGGTGATGTGCGCCTGTAGCTACTTGGGAGTCTGAGGCAGGGGAATCGCTTGAACCCAGGAGGTGGAGGATGCAGTGAGCCGGGATCGAGCCATTGCACTCCAGCCTGGTTGGCAAAGCGAGACTCCGTCTCAAAAGAAAAAAAAATACACAGTCATGTATAGACAGCACAGAGAAGCATAAAGAAAACCTATTTTTTTTAGACTTAAATATAACTTCTTTTCTTTTTTTTTTTTTTTTTTTTTTTAATAGAGACAGGGTTTCACCATGTTGGCCAGGCTGGTCTCGAACTCCTGACCTTAGGTGATCCACCTGCCTCAGCCTCCCAAAGTGCTGGGATTACAGGTGTGAGCCACTGTGACCGGCCCTAACTTATTTTCTTTAAATTAGATTCCAGTCAAAGATCATTTGAGAGCCATTTTCAAGACTTTCAAAATTCCTTTCCCAAAATACTATATCCATCTGTCGAAAATATAAAATTCTTCATGTTCTTTCTGGTTTAAAAAAGCCTCGCTGGCTCCTTTGGTGCCTGTTTGATGTGCTGCTCGCACTGATACACATTTACATTTCATCTCCTCTCCACCACTTCCCTCAGCCATCCCATTTTATTTCCAGGACACCACGGGATCTCACGCTGGGCTGCCAGACCTTCACTAAAGCAGTATCTTCTGCTTAAAATGCTCCTACAGCCTTTCTCTCCTTGGCAAAATTCTATACTTCTTTTGAGGGCCAGTTCAGTAAAGCCCCTACCTGTGGGCAGTTTATCTGTCCTCTGCTGGGCTCCCAAAACACACTGAGGCTTCCATAATGATACTTTTCACATTGAAATAATTGTGACACCATAGGTTCAAAAATTTAAATCAGGGCCAGATGTGGTGGTTCACGCCAGTAATCCCAGCACTCTGGGAGGCTGACGCAGGTGGATCACTTGAGCCCAGGAGTTTGAGACCAGCCTGGGCAACATGGTGAAACTCCAGTCTCTACAAAAAATACAAAAATTAGCTGGGCGTGGAAGTACAAGCCTGTATTAACAACTATTGGGGAGGCTGACATGGGAGGATCACCTGGGATGGGGAGGTCGAGGTTGCTGTGACCTGAGATCACACCACTGCACCCAGCCTCCTGTTTTACGTTCTTCGTCGCACTAGTCACTATTTAAAATTACCTTGTGTAGGGTCAGGCACAGTGGCTCATGCCTGTAATCCTAGCACTTTGGGAGGCTGAGGCAAGCAGATCACCTGAGGTCTGGAGTTTGAGACCAGCCTGACCCACGTGGTGAAACCCCTTCTCTACTACAAACACAAAAATTAACTGGATGTGGTGGTGGATAGCTGTAATCCCAATTACTCAGGAGGCTGAGGCAGGAGAATTGATTGAACCAGGGAGGCAGAGGTCGTGGTTAGCCAAGATTGTGCCACTGTACTCCAGCCTGGGCAACAGAGCCAGACTCTGTCTCAAAAAAAAAGAAAGAAAAGAAAATTACCGTGTGTGTGTGTGTGTGTGTGTGTGTGTGTGTGTATGTGTGTGTGTGTGTTTTGAGACAGGGCGATCATTGCTTACTGCAGCCTCTACTGCTCACTGTAGCCTTGACTTCTCAGGCTCTAGTGATCCTCGTACCTCAGCCACTCCAATAGTTGGGACCACTAGCACACAGCACCACGCCCAGCTAAATATATATATATTTCTTTGTAGAGATGGGGTCTCACTACGTTACCCAGGCTGGTATTTTCTTAGTTTACTCTCTCTCTCCAACTCTCGGACACAAATCTCCATGAAAACAGGAACCATGTTGTTTCTCTTATCTTCAGCAACTTAAACATTTGTTGAATGAATTTTTGCAGCCTATTCTATGGGCCATACACTGTCCTATGGACTTTTTTTTTTTTTTTCAGATGGAGTCTCACTCTATCACCCAGGCTGGAGTGCAGTAGCACGATCTCGGCTCTGCAACCTCTGCCTCCCGGGCTCAAGTGATTCTCCTGCCTCAGCCTCCCGAGTAGCTGGGATTACAAGCATGCACAACCAGGCCAGGCTAATTTTTTGTATTTTTAGTAGAGATGGAGTTTAGTAGAGATGGGGTTTCACCATGTTGGCCAGGCAGGTCTTGAACTCCTGACCTCAGGTGATTCGCCCGCCTCAGCTTTCCAAAGTGCTGGGATTACAGGCGTGAGCCATCACGCCCGGTCTGTCCTATAGACTTTACAATTAATAACTATTTTATTTTATTATTTATTATTTTTTTTTTATTTATTATTTATTTTTTTTTGAGACGGAGTTTCGCTCTTGTTACCCAGGCTGGAGTGCAATGGCGCGATCTTGGCTCACCGCAACCTCCGCCTCCTGGGTTCAAGCAAATTCTCCTGCCCCAGCCTCCCGAGTAGCTGGGACTACAGGCACGTGCCACCATGCCCAGCTAATTTTTGTATTTTCAGTAGAGACGGGGTTTCACCATGCTGACCAGGATGGTCTCGATCTGTTGACCTCGTGATCCACCCGCCTCGGCCTCCCAAAGTGCTGGGATTACAGGCGTGAGCCACCGCGCCCGGCCATTTTTAAAACTTTTTTAATTAGCCGGGCGCGGTGGCTCACGCCTGTAATCCTAGCACTTTGGGAGGCCGAGGTGGGTGGATCACCTGAGGTCAGGAGTTCAAGACCAGCCTGGCCATCATAGTGAAACCCCATCTTAAAAAATAAATAAATAAATAAAAATAAAATAAAATAAAAAATTTTTAATTAGTGATGTTTAAATTAGATATACTGTGATTAGTGATACTTGAGACAATTAACTATTTTAATCATCATAATAGCTCAACGAGAGAGGTTGGTGCTATTACCCGTTTTACAGTAGAGGACATTGAAGCACAGAGCAGTTGAGAAACTTGCCTAACTAGCAGAGTTAGAACCCAGAGTGCTTAACCACAAAGCGATGCTTTTTCTATATATAAACCGACGGACAGATGAAATAGGCTGATTGACTGATGACTGACTGAATGAATGAATAAATGAAAATCTGGTTATAAATGTTGATTCTTTACGTCTCTCGATTCCCTGGACCTACCGCAAGGGGGCGATCTCTCCCCGGTTCTGATGCCAGTCACTTTAGGCGCGCACTCCCTTTGCGTCTCGGGCTCGCGCGCGTTGCCGCGGCACCGGAAGTGACTGAGCTTGCAAGTTCCCCTGTCTCTTCAGGGGAAACTGAGGCCAGCTTGTTCGGGAGAGACGGCGAGAGCAGTCAGTCAGGTAGGCCGGCAGCCAGGTAGGCCGGCCTGGGTCCGCGGCGCGGAACTCGGCCGCGAAGAGCTCTAGCGTCTGGAAGCTACCAGGCCGACGAAGGGGGATGTGGTCCCCCACGGCTCGCGGGGCTCGCAGGTGAGAGCGCCGCCTCCCCTGTGCGTGACAGCCTCTGCGCCCAATGGGAGCCTTCGCCGTTTCGCTTCCGTGCCGGCTGGGTTCGCTGATTGGCTGCACTGGGGCGGGCCGCCGGGGGTGAGACCCCTCCTCCCAGAAAGGTCTAGGGGGCGCCCCCGGGGGAGGGCGGTTGCCTAGCAACGGGGCGGTGGCTCGGCGGGTACCAGGCCTAGAGAGCGCGAGAAGCCGCGAGGCCGCAGCCCGCCCACCCTGGGCTCCGGAGAGGTGCAGCCCCCGGCCCCGGAGCCCTCCCGGCGCTAGGAAGCCACTTTGGGCCTGTCCCCAGGAAAACGGGGTCTCAGCTGTGGGGGCCGTCGAGCAGGCCTCGACCCCTCTTTCTGACCCGAGGAGAGGCCCAGCGCCTCATCCTCACCCCGTCTTTGTGCAGGGCGCCGGCAGCCATTGTGTCCGGGCGGGGAATGGAGGACCCGGCAATCCCCCACTGCCACGTTCAGGGCCTTTGGGGAATTCAAAGAAAACCAGCGGCATTTGTGGGGGGTCTCCGGCCTTCAGCCTCCCGGACACGCCTGGGGGTGGCCTTCCCGAAGTCAGATCGCAGATCCGAGGCAGTTTCCCCGTCTCTGCGTCCCTCATCGAAACCTTGAACCCCATTGAGAAGTCCCTACAGGGTTTCGGACGCCTCCACCTCACCCTGGGCTGGTGCTTAAATAGAAAAAGGAAAGAAAAAAAAAGAAAACCTAGCTAAATTCTACCAGCCACCTCCGGGAGAGTTCTCCTGGCTCCCAGTAGGAGGCGGAGAGCCAAGGGGCGTGCAAGAGCGAGGGGGCTGGGCTCCCGGGTGGCAGGAGGCCGCGGCTGCAGAGCGGCCGCCCTCGATCCCGGCGATGGAGGAGGAAGCAAGCGAGGGGGCTGGTTCCTGAGCTTCGCAATTCCTGTGTCGCCTTCTGGGCTCCCAGCCTGCGGGTCGCATGATCCCTGTAGCCAGAGCTGGGTTTTTTGCCAACCGCCGCGAGGCCGGCTGAGTTACCGGCATCCCGGCCGCCACCTCCTCTCCCGACCTGTGATACAAAAGATCTTCCAGGGGCTGCACCTGCCTGCCTTTGCTTAAGGCAGATTTGAATGTAGGTGGTGCGGGGGAGGGGGAGTTGGGAGGGGACTGCCCAGGGGGTGACTTTCCGAGGAAGGCATTTCGGAGAAGAGGGGGTGGCTAGGGTAGAAAAGGATGGTGGAAGATTCAGAGCCCACTCTTGGTGTTTTCGATTTGACTTAATTGAAATGTCTTGGAACCTAGACTTCCTAAGAGCCACAAAGAAACCAGTTTTGGTACCTGGAGGGAGAATGGGATGTTGAGGGTAAATGGCATGCATATTAATTTTTTTTTTTTTTCCTGAAGCTCTTTCTCTCTCTTCAGAATCGTATCTTGGCTTTGGATCTTAGAAGAGAATCACTAACCAGAGACCAGACTCAGTGAGCAGGTGTTGTGGACAATGGACTGGTTGAGCCCATCCTTATTATAAAAATGTCTCAGAGCAACCGGGAGCTGGTGGTTGACTTTCTCTCCTACAAGCTTTCCCAGAAAGGATACAGCTGGAGTCAGTTTAGTGATGTGGAAGAGAACAGGACTGAGGCCCCAGAAGGGACTGATTCAGAGATGGAGACCCCCAGTGCCATCAATGGCAACCCATCCTGGCACCTGGCGGACAGCCCCGCGGTGAATGGAGCCACAGGCCACAGCAGCAGTTTGGATGCCCGGGAGGTGATCCCTATGGCAGCAGTAAAACAAGCACTGAGGGAGGCGGGCGACGAGTTTGAACTTCGGTACCGGCGGGCATTTAGTGACCTGACATCCCAGCTCCACATCACCCCCGGGACAGCGTATCAGAGCTTTGAACAGGTAGTGAACGAACTCTTCCGGGATGGGGTAAACTGGGGTCGCATTGTGGCCTTTTTCTCCTTCGGCGGGGCACTGTGCGTGGAAAGCGTGGACAAGGAGATGCAGGTATTGGTGAGTCGGATCGCAGCTTGGATGGCCACTTACCTGAATGACCACCTAGAGCCTTGGATCCAGGAGAACGGCGGCTGGGTAAGAAGCAAGCCCCTTGTGTGTCCTTTTTCTTGGCCTCTGGTCAGAGATCCCCAACAGCCCTTCTTCTGTGTCTCTTTCTGTTGTGTTGGGTGATTGTTGGAGATGTTGATAGTTGAGGAGACCTGACTGGTCTCATTTCACAAAATGACCCTGTGCTTCAAAGATCAGGCAGCTTTCATTCTGGTCACCCCCATGACTCCACTCTTCCATACTTGTGTTCCAGTTTCTCAGCAAAGAAAACTATAGCCTCTGTGTTCATTAAGTCCCTAACCTGTGAGACTAGGAAGTTAGTTCAGTGTTTCCCTTATCTTATACAGTGGTTCACACACAAAGGGGTGATGCGTATAATGCCTGGAGAAGATGATGAGCATCAGTGACCCACAGATCTCTCCATCTATTCCCTGCAAGGCGTCTCAGTCCTATCCTGGGCTTCTCTCCCCCAAATCAAGTTCCCTTTATTTCAAAGTTTGCATGTGTGGCACTCTCCTCTCAGACTAGGGCATGGCCAGGCAGGAGTTCCCACTGGGTTGAATGAGTGAGAATCGTCAGATTTTAGGCCAGTGTAGGCTGTGCAGATTGTGTTTGCACTGCGCCCCCTAAGTTCATTTCCCCCAGAGTGTGTGACTTTCTGCTTCATTGCCTTGTTTGTGGAGCACTTGCTGTGTCACACATTAAGCCCGGGGACTTTGCACTTCACTGCCTGGGGTCGGTTGGGGAGCCCCAGCTGCTGTCCCTGTTACTTTCCGGCCAGAGCCCTGGGGGCCTCTTCAAGCACTGTTTGCTGGCAAAGCGAGAACCCAGTCTTTGGGGCTCTGTAGGACATTGAGATTTGGTTACAGACTTCAGATGCTGGTGTAAGTCCTAGCCCTGTCATGTAACCAGCTGTGTGACCTTGGACAGGCTGGGTTACTTTCTTGAGGCATAGTTTCTTCCACTAAAAAATGTGGCAAGCCCTCCTTGCCTTACAGAGTCTTGTAAATCTTGGTGATAATGTGAGCACAGTGACCGACACTAGCCAAATTCCTTTTCCAGGGAGGGAGAATTCTCTTGCCCATCACTGAGCCAGGATGAGATGGTGGTGAAAGCGTCTTTACCAGTGGTCACTATGGGCAGTTTTTGCTCTTCAGTGAACTCAGTCCTGTTTCCTTGCTTATCTCCCTACCTAGGGGAGTGCAGGGTTTATAAGAGGTATTCTATCCTCTCAGAATATGCAGAAAAGCAACAAGCTGTGGAAAATAAGTCATCCATTGAAGGAGCTGAGGTGGAAGGGGCCATGCACCATGGACTCAGGAATGTCAAGAATGCAACTGTCCGTAGGCTGGGCCTAGGGCGTGGCTGGCACTTCCCTTTACCACTGAGGAGAGACCTCCTGGTTTGCCCTGGAACCCCACCCCCTCTCTCATTTCCCATTACTTTGCAACTTCTTCAGCTCTTCTCCTGTGCCAGCTCTTGTAAAAGGCAAGGGGGTCAAGTCAATAGAGGTTAGATAACTGGGGTGGGGTCAGGGGAGGTAAAGGTGGTGGGCTCTCTTGAGCTAAGGCTGACTAGACTTGAAAGCCTTTCTGTAAATGAACTCCCTGGGGGGATAAATGATTAAATAGTTCCTGTCGGTTTGTTCAGTGACCTCTCCTATTCCCTCCTGCTTTGATTCTCTTTTGGGGCAAATATTTGTTCAGCTGATTACAGGACGGACAGGATTCCAGTACTGCACACACACACCTTCGGAGGCATCTCCAAGTAGGGACTGAGGCCACTTGCCCACTTTGCCTGACTATTGTCTTTGGCCAGTGGTCCTAATACCAGGTGGGTGTTGCCAGCTGTAAACAAAAGACAGTCTGGGAGAGGTGCCTGGTCTGCCAGCCAGCCTCTGCAGAGGGCTACCCCTACCAGAGAATTGCCAGCTGCCCAGTGGTGCATGTGAAGGAGATCTTAGACACAGCAGCTCTGGGCAAGTTCATTAGATCTCCACTGGATTGAAATTCCATCTTCCGTCTCTTTGCTTAAGAATTACCAGAGCCCGTTGGACAACATACCACATGTCACTTCCTCTTGGTGAACAGAGGGGTTGTGTGTGGAAGAGCCAGTTATGTCAGAACCATTTCTGAGCATGCATTCTCTCCCTGAGGCCAGGGAGAAAAGAACATTTGAGTCAGGATCCTTTGAGCCTGGGTAGAAGTTACCTGCCCCCTTCCTTCAGGTACTATCCTGTTCTGAACTGTACACCGACTGGCTACTGTGGTGGCATCTCGTAACTATCCTGGAGGCTGTGGTTGGGAGATCCTTGAGGGTAGGAGTTATGGGCTATTCTGCTCAGGGCTGTGTTTTAAATTTAGCCTCCCTACAGGAAAGGGGAAGGTAATTAGCCTTTATTGCGTACCTGTTAAGAACTAGACACTGTGTTAGGTCCTCTACTTATGCAACCAATATTTATTGAGCATCTACTGTGAAGCTGGCAGTGTACTAGCTGCTGGCCATAAGCCACACATGGTACAGCATGGAAATGGCATGCTGTTTCACATATTCCAAAGTAATCTTCCAAGGTAGATGAGTTTATTCCCAGTTTACACGTGAAGCTCTTTGTGCCTAAGTGACTGACCCCAGGTATCCCTCAGCCAGTGAAGTGTCTAAATAAGAATTTACACCGAGGTTGGTGTAACTCTAAAGCCTAAACACTTTTCATCCTATCAAGTTATCCAGGGAGTAATAAAGTGACCCTGACAGGCTGGCCCAGAAAGTCAGAGATGCTGTTGGGCCAAGCAAACCATGCCTGTGAAGGTGCTCACTCTGGACTGATAACTGGCTTTGTTCAGGTAGCTGTGGGAAGGATAGTTGGCAGTAGCTGGTTCCCAGAGGCATATTGGTAGCCTCAGATTTTGGCACTGGTAAAACTCAGACATGGCAGGTTTCATGTGGGCATCAGGGTTTTGCCCAGGGTGAGCTGCTTATTAATTTTTTTTTTTTTTTTTTTTTTTTTGAGACGGAGTCTCGTACTGTCGCCAGGCTGGAGTGCACTGGTGCAATCTTGGCTCACTGCAACCTCCACCTCCCAGGTTCAAGCGATTCCCCTGCCTTACCCTCCCTAGTAGCTGGGAGGGACTACAGGCGCGTGCCACCACGCCTGGCTAATTTTTTGTATTTTAGTAGAGACAAGATTTCACCATGTTGGCCAGGATGGTCTCAATCTCCTGATCTCCCAAAGTGCTGGGATTATAGGGTAAGCCACTGCGCCCAGCCAATTTTTTCATTGTTAAAACCCTCTCAGGCCCTGCCAATAGATGACAACTGTGTGCCAGTGGTGAGAAGGTGGCCTGCCCCAGGTCTCTCTACTTAAGGTGGAGTGATGCTTTAAGGACTGAAAGTCTAGACTCTTAACCAGATTACTGCCTGCCTGCAGTCACCTGATGAAATGCTGAACCTGTTGGGCTCTCTTGTCCATCTCTCTCCCGCCTGTAAAATGGAATAATGATAGCCAGCTGCCATAGCTTGACTCTAGTAAAGGATCTAGAACAAAAGCCCTTCCCCTGCCTTAATTGTAGGGTGGAAACCCTTAATGAATGGACTTCTTCCCTCAGGGAACTGACTCTGCCCCCTAGAGTTTTTCTTTAAGAAACAAAGTCCCTGTGAAACTCATCTGGAATGTTGTATGTATGACCTTCCCCAAAGGGACCAAGTGTTTCTGGTGCTTTCCAATGGGAATGTGGGAAGGGACTCAGATGGGCCTGTCCACTTTGGGATTGCTGTCCCTGAAGAAACCCTTTAGGCTGATGGAAACATCATTGTTGGAAGCAATGAAGTGTGTGAGGGGAGAAAACATACAGCCTTTTTTAAGCTGTATGGCTCAGTGGTCTGCATTTCTATAGATCTCTTACTGCCTAATCTGGCTTCTTTGGATGGATATATGCTTAGTTGAAGCACCTCAGCTCCCTTTGCAGATGGTGGCAGTTCTGCGTTTTTTCTTGGGGAAACCCCATTAGAAACCCCAAAAGTGGAAATTTTTAGTAATCTTATTCAGGTCCCAAAATGAAATAGAAGTGTCTCAGGGGCTCCCCCTTGAAACACCTACTTCTTCTGAGTGTACGTTTGAGGTTGCTCTTAAAATTCTGTTACCATCACAGGGTTTTCCAGACTTCCTAAGAATAATTTCCCCAATAGCCCTGTGGAGCCCTTTAGCTTCTGTCAAAAATTACCTGGGTATTTTTTCAGGGGGCTCCAGTGGAACCTGGAGAGTTTTCTTGACTTTTGTCTGGGTGTCCCCAGGTTTGTTTGGACTGCATGAAGCAGCAGTTGTTATCTCTGTCCCTTCCCTCAGCAGATGTCTATCCTGAGGCCAGTGGGCTTGAATGTCCTCCTCTGCATCTGACCTTCCTGGTTTTGCCAGTGCCCTCAGCCTTCCATCATGGGGCTTTCTTTCAGCAACTGTGGTTTTGCCTAGTTTAATGTGGATGGACACGGGTAATTCCCAGTGTGCTGCTTTTCTACAGAAGCATAATCTCCTACTGCCTTAATTAAGCAGGGGCCCTATCCCCAACCAACCTCCAACCTAATTCCGTAGAGTCCTCCCTAGGGACTCCCTCTCTTTTCTTTGAAGGAGTCACTCTGCTCCTGGATCCTCTTCTCTTTTGCCCCTCTAACCGGTAGTCTGCCTTCCTTGTTCCCAGTTGGCAGACCTGAGTCAGACACTCCCACTGGGTCTTTTTGTTTATCCTTGGGAAGAGAAGACCGAGGAGAATATGATCACCAGCTTCAGATCTCTGAAGGAAGAAGGACTGAATCTTTTTTTATTGGTATGATACCTGGCAAAACTTGGATACATGAAAAGAAGTTAGCAGTTGTAGAGCTTAAATTAGTGTAGAGAAGACATTTCTAACAAATTTGCCCTCTCCTAGATTTAGGAGCTAGTCAGGGTGGAGGCCACATCTTGTCCATGCTTGTTTCCTCACCACTGAGCAGAGGCCTTGGGCGTAGTAGAGACCTAATGAAAGAGAAACCCACTAAATTTCTGAAGAAACAGACCCTTCTCAAGCCAGAATAACAGTAATGGGAGTGGCTGTTTACCTACTAATTCATTCATTGAGTCAAACAATGTATGTATCAGGCAGTCTTAGGTACTGGGAATACAGCAGCAAACAAAACTAAGTTTCTGTCCTCATGGAGCTCACATGCCACTGAGGAGTGACAAGCAATAAATATATAATTACATGTTTATATCAGGTGATTGCACATGCTATGAAGAAAATAAAGCAGGTTGGGGCATAGGGCATGTCTAGCAAGGGAGGGTGGGGCTGCAGTTTTAATAGAGTGATCAAAGAAGGTGTAAGGAATAAAAAAAATGGCTTTACCCTTCTAGCTTCTTTGGCTGGGCTGAGAATTAAATTGACAAAGATTAACTGGAGGAAAAAAAATTTAATTACATAGGTATGCATAGGAGTCCTACAAAATATGAGGCTCAATCAAAGAAGGGTCAGACAATTGAAGCTTATATACCATCCTTAGCTACAGAAAAGAATATGGGGTCCTCTTACAACTACGTGAGAAGTTGCAGAAATAAAAAAAAGAAAAAGAAAAAAAGGGAATATGGGGCTTGGGACTTCTGTTAGGGGCTTGAGTGGCAGCAACTCAAGTTATGGCAGGGTAAGGGAAAGTATTGGTGGTGACGTGCGTCTGTGGTCCCAGCTACTGTGTAAGGGGGTGCTGAGGTGGGAGGATCACTTCAGCCTGGGAGGCGGAGGTTGCGGTAAGCCGAGATCGTGCCACTGCACTCTAGCCTGGGTGACAGAGCAAGACCCTGTCTCAAAAAAAAAAAAGTCTCTGTGGTAATAAAATTTGTGTGGAGCAGCCCTCTTCCTAATACAGATACTTTTACTAGTGGAGATTTCCTTTTTAGATGTGAATTTCTTTTACAAAAGGACAACTTTTCAGAGCTACTCGTGTCTGCAGTTTCTCAGAATAAGCAGCTTAAATCTGCCAAAGAAGTTTATTTTTGGGATGGCATATTCTGGTTTCCTGCAGTCATATTTTGGGATGGTATGTCCTGAGTCCCAACAAGAGTATTACCTAAAGGTGATATTTGAGCCAAGAGCTGAATGAGGTGAGGTGGTAGATGATGTAGGTACCAAAGGGTGTTTCAAACAGAGGGAATGGACTCAGGAAGGAGCATGCTTGACATTTTCAAGAAGGTCAATGTGGCTGGAGAAGAAACAGCAAAGGGGAAAAGGGTAGAAGGTGAGGGGAGAGAATGGTTGGGGAGGAGGGTGGAGATGTAGGTGGGGCCCAGATCACATAGAGCATTACAGACCATGATGAAGATTTGGCTTTGGTGGAATAAGAGGCCAAAAGATTTGGAGTGCAGTGATATGGTCTGAATTCTTAAGGGTGGCAACAGGGAGCCCAGTCAAGAGGCTGGTGTAATTGCCAGGTGAAAAAGAATGGTGGCTTAGACCTGGAGGTGGAAGTGTGGCAAGGAGGGACTAGAGTCTAAGACCAGGCTTGCACACGGTATATTCATATATCTGGCCATCCTGGAAACCATATTTTTCATCTACTTGGAGGTCCTAGAATCAGAGTTAAGTAAGCTAGATGTTCTTTGGGAATAGTTTTCTCCAAATGTGATACCTGATGAATGGTATTCTTCCACTCCAACAGTATTTCTGTCTGAGTCAGTGCAATTTGTCTGAGTTCAGTTCCCAACTCATCCATGTCTACCTATGCAAGCTCCTTTTACTCTCTGAATCTTAGGACAAATAATACCTGCCTCACAGGTGGTGGTGGTAAAGACACAGTGAGCTATGCCTGAGATGCATAGAGCCTAGAGCCATGTTGGTATCATTATTCTTATTATCTTTACCACAGAACTCATGTCAGAGACCCATTCACAGAATTTTTTTTTTCTTTTTGAGACAGAGTTTCGCTGTCGTTACCCAGGCTGGAGTGCAATGGCGTGATCTCAGCTCACTGCAACCTCTGCCTTCTGGGTTCAAGCAGTTCTCCTGTCTCAGCCTACCAAGTAGCTGGGACTACAGGCATGCGTCACCATGCCCAGCTAATTTTTGTATTTTTTAGTGGAAACGGGGTTTCACCATGTTGACCAGGATGGTCTTGATCTCTTGACCTCGTGATCCACCCACCTCGGCCTCCCAAAGTGCTGTGATTACAGGCATGAGCCACCGCGCCCGGCCCCATTCACAGAATTTTAAGCATCCACTCTCCTTTTTATTTTTATTTTTTGAGACATAGTCTCGTTCTGTCACCAGGCTGGTGTGCAGTGGCGTAATCTACGCTCACCGCAACCTCCGCCTCACAGGTTCACGTGATTATCCTGCCTCAGCCTCCCAAGTAGCTGAGACTACCGGCACATGCCACCATGCCCAGCTAATTTTTGTATTTTTTGTAGAGATGGGATTTTACCATGTTGGCCAGGATGGTCTCAATTTCTTGACCTCTTGATCCTCCCGCCTCGACTTCCCAAAGTGGTGGGATTACAGGCATGAGCCACCATGCCTGGCCCACTCTCCTTTTTCTTTTTTTTTTTTTTTTTTTTTTTTTTGAGACCGAGTTTCGCTCGTTACCCAGGCTGGAGTGCAATGGTGCGATCTCGGCTCACCGCAACCTCTGCCTCCTGGGTTCAAGCAATTCTCCTGCCTCAGCCTCCCAAGTAGCTGGGACTACAGGCATGTGCCACCATGCCCAGCTGATTTTTGTATTTTTAGTAGAGACGGGGTTTCACCATGTTGACCAGGATGGTCTCGATCTCTTGACCTCGTGATCCACCCGCCTCGGCCTCCCAAAGTGCTGGGATTACAGGCGTGAGCCACCGCGCCCGGCCCCACTCTCCTTTTTCTGAACACCATAGTGACTCATCAGCACATCTCAGAGCAGGCCCTTGCAGCATTTCTGTTGCAGCAGGAGCTCCATAGTATTTGTGTGCCATGGTGGTATAAGCACTGGTCTTGGAGTTGGAAACCCAGTTCTACTCTCAGTCTCACCCTGGTCAAGCCACTTTATCCCCAGGCCCCAGCTTCCTTTCTGCAAGATGGAAGGTCTGAAGTAGACACTAATAGGAATGCTGGCCCTCTCTATCCTAACGCCTTGTGACAGATTCCACCGTTATGGCATATTGCACATTAGTTATATTTTAAAATGGCTCTCTGCTGTTGACAGATACGTCAGCACCTTAACTAAACCCAGTGTCAAGGCAGGCTACTTTATCACTGAGCCCACAATAGTAATACCTTACATTTATGTAACACCTTACAGTTTCCAAAGCACTTTCAGATCCACCTTGCCTTTTTGATCCTTATAACCACCCAGAGAGGTAAGAGGGATACCATCTCCATTTCAAAGGAGAGAAATCAGGTGAGAGATGAATTGACTTACCAAAGGTTACATCCTGAGGAAGAGGCAGTTTTTGGACTTTCAAATTGGAACTTGGTAACTAGCTTGATGTATGACCTTGGGCAAGTCTCTTAACTTGTAAATGCTATGATAATGGCACCTTTTTCTGAAGATTCGGTTAATTAATTCATGCCTTAAGGCCTTCATGTCATCCTAAGGCTCTTTACTCACATCATTTGGCTTCTCTTGTATTACATATTGATTTTTGAAATTGTGTTTTTATATAAAGAAACTGCCTTTGGGACAATCTGCTACTTAGTTTCATTCCTGATGAGACTCTCGGGCCAAGCTTGAGCCTTACAGTGAACTCTGAGCCACAGGTCTCTTTGGGCAGCCTCGAGTGCTCCCCTCGGAACTGGAGATTTTTCTCCAGCTCTTCAGGAAATGCCATTGCGATGACTTCCATGGACTGCTTCCTGTCCCAGCCCTGCCTGCAAGAGTGTGGAAACTGGAAAGCAATGTCCCTAGAGGTCCACCCTCCCCCCCTCAAAACTGCTTTTTTTTTGGACATGTCCCTGCCTTTCCTCTTGTCAGTTACTTTCTTTGCTCCCTACCCTTTCCTCCTTCACCTCGCTTCTCCCTCCAGCTGTGATCATCCCTTCAAGATTTAGAAAATGCCTTTCTGCTTGGTTCTGCCAGGCCATTTCCCCCTACCCTAGGCTAGGCTGTGAGGAGGGTCAGTTACAATTCCTGGATTCTCTCCTTGGCTCCATCACCCATTAGCAGTTTCAGCCCTGGACATCCCCTGGAGGTGCATTAAACCTGTTGCAGTGCCCTGTGTCATCCATTAACCCTGAGTTCCCCTAGGGGTTTCCACCCCACCCCTGCATAGGATGGGATTCTTTTTTTTTTTTTTTTGAGACGGAGTTTAGCTCTTGTTACCCAGGCTGGAGTGCAATGGCACGACCTCGGCTCACCGCAACCTCCGCCTCCTGGGTTCAAGCAATTCTCCTGCCTCAGCCTCCCGAGCAGCTGGGACTACCGGCACGTGCCACCATGCCCAGCTAATTTTTGTATTTTTAGTAGAGACAGGGTTTCACCATGTTGACCAGGATGGTCTCGATCTCTTGACCTCGTGATCCACCCGCCTCGGCCTCCCAAAGTGCTGGGATTACAGGCGTGAGCCACCGCGCCCAGCCACAGGATGGGATTCTTAAGGGATATCTTGAGGTTTGGCACGTATAAATCCTGCCTCTTGGAAATTGATGACAGAGGGTGGAGTGAAACACAGCCTGCCTTCCCCTCCCTCCCCCAGTCACCTTTGAGGAGGAAGCTAGAAGGTTGAAAACCTTGTTGGACAATCATCTGAGGAATGGGAGCTGGCCTGGGAGGGGATTGGAATGCACTCAACTATGCCTCAGATCCTTTGTTCCTCTCTTGAAAGGGAAACATTCCTCTCCCTCCTCCCTGGCCACACACACACAGACACACGTGCCTTTGTTCCCCTGAGTCAGGCAGGGATAGGAACACAGTGTCCCTTCCAAGGAGCCTGACTCGCCTCCCTAGAGGCTGGCCTTCTGGTCAGTGGGACTGGGATATTTGCCCAGGAGCCCCCAACCTTTGTGTCCTTTCCATAGAGGCTCGGAGGCTAAAAGCTTGCCTATAAACAGCTGCTGAG
Organism: Alouatta palliata; assembly: GCA_004027835.1. Lineage (NCBI taxonomy): Eukaryota > Metazoa > Chordata > Mammalia > Primates > Atelidae > Alouatta > Alouatta palliata. The sequence goes on along the minus strand of PVKV010030276.1, from coordinate 5,083 downwards.
ACTTCTCTGTAATTATTTCATGGGATACCCATGTCCCAGGATAAACAGTCCCTCCCTCTTATTCCATTTTGTGATTAATATTATTGTTAACATTACTATTAATAGTATCTAACACTTACTGAGTGCTTACTCTATGCCAGCCATTGTTCAAAGTGCATTACATGTATTAATTGATTTCGTTCTCACAACAGCACTCTGAAGTAGTTTCTATTATCCCTGTTTCACACATGAGGAAACTGAGGTTCAGAAAGGTTAAGCAACTTATGCAAAGTAGTACAGTTAGTAAGTGGCAAAGCCTGAGAGGGTAGCTTCCAACCTCCCCCTTTTAAACACTACAGTGTGTTCCCTTCTCCAGTTCACTGTTGTCTAGATAACTGTTGGCATTAGTCCAGTGCTCACTGTGTGACAGCCTTTACTGACACCATCTCTGTTACTATCCCAACAACCTTATCATTATAGGACACTGAGATTTGGGAGGGCTCATAGTTAGCAAGAGGCAGAGTCAGGATTTGAAACCAGGTCTCTCTTACTCTAAAGCCTGTCCTTTTGATCTCCAGTCCTTAAAAATCTTACAAAGTAGGTAGTGTTACCTTCATTTTATGATTGAGAAAATTGAGGCTCAGAGAAAAGTGGTATGTCCAGAGCTTCACAGGCTAGTACCAAGAAGAGCCTGAGATTCACACTTTACTGCCTTAGTAGTCTGTGTTGTCATGATTATTCTTTTTATGTGCATGATAATATTTTTAATTTACCAAACTCCTTTTATAAATTATTTCCCCAGTGAATTAGATGAGGTGGGTATGTTCAGTCCTGTTTCCAGAGAGGAAACTAAGATAAGGGGGCTTGTCCCACAGTAATGGCAGTATCAGACTTAGAATTCATGTTCTGGCTTTTAACACAGTGTTATCAATACTGTCTCCCGCTCCTAAAGCTGCATGTGTGGCTTGGAGCTGTCCTTGGAGTTTCATTTCTTTTGTTAAACCAGCAAATACTGACAAATGCTTTGTAATGTGCTAGATAGAGATACTGTGGATATTGTGGTAAGTGGGACTGAGTCCCATCCCTCAGTGATCTGTTCCCATACCCCACACCTTGGGTCTTGCTGGTGTCCCTCTGCCATCTGAATCAGTCTGCCTGTGTCATCTGTCCTTCTCCTCAGCTCCCAAACACACCAGGAAAGATGCATTATAGTTGATATGTATTAATCACCTTCAACACATACATAGACAAAACTCTGGCCTCACATTTGAGACAGCCTGACTCCTTGCTGGTGGCATAACACAAAGTAAATCAGCTTCAAATTCTCATCCATAAGCCTGAGAGAATAATGGCAAGCCACCAGAGTAAATGAGGCATAAATGAGAAGGTGAAATGTAAATGTGTTTTTTAGTAATAATAACAGATACTGTGTGTTGAGTAGTTACTTGCTCTGTGCCAGGTGTTGTGTTTATGCCTTTGATATAATCATCTTATTTGGTTTTCATGAATGCTTTCCTGTGAAGATGGAGAATCTAGGTTCCCTAATGTGTCCACGGTAACACATCTTATAAGAGGCAGAGCTGGGTCTTACACTCAGATGCGTCTGATGCAAAAGCCTATAAGCGTCATTGCTTCTTTGCAAGCCCAGACTGGCTTATTTTCCCTGACTACCTGGCTCAGCGCCTGGGGTTGGATAAGGGTTCGGCTAGGGCCTGCTCAGTGAACGTGAAGGGTTGTTATTAGATACAGGTTAGCTACAAAAAAAGTCTCTGCCCCTAAGGAAGCAAACTCATTTGAAGCAGTAGGCATAGACCCCAAACACTTGGTGAATGGCTTGAGGCAAACTGCCAAATCTGTGAAGCAGACTCCAAAAGTGGAAGAGGTTGAGCCCACAAGTGCATTGCCCTGGGCCTCTGGCAAATGGGCCCACTTCCACTATCAGCTATCCAGTTGATTACTGGGCCCAGAGGCCTCCACCCTCATCCTGTATCATCAACTGGCACCCTTTCGCTAGTCAACTGCATTGCCAATCCAGGCTCTTTTCTGTACCAACAGTGGAAAGGGTCAGGAAGGAGAGAGGTCACTGAGGGTTTGAATAATCATAGCTTTCTCAGCAACGTGGCTTTGTACAATTCCCACTGAGGCCTCAGTTTCCTGGTCTGCAAAATGGAGATAATACTAATCTCTTAATGAAGATGATAGTAATCTCTTCCCCTTAAGCTTGCTGGTTTTCCTCTGCTAGATCACTCGTCCTATAGATCTGATCAGGGCTCACTCTCTTCTTCCCCGCCCCTCCTTTAAAATAGAAATGAAGGGCTCTCTCTCTTCTTGTTCGGGTTATCAACTCAGATATCACCTCCCTAGAGGCCACCATGTTTACATGTTTACCATCTGTCTCCTATAGTAAAACATAAGCTCTCAGAGTACAGGAGCTTTAACTTGTCTTTAATCCCCAGATTGCTTGGTACATAGGAGGCACTCAGCAAATATTTGTTTGAATGAATAAGTGACTGTATAGACCACCTTGCACAGTGTGTGACATACTATATACTCAGTCATTGTTAGGCATCGTTATGTATTAGGAAGATGTGGACCATGAAGGCTTTAAATAAGTGAAAAGAATGTAACAAGAGCAGGCTATGGCTGGGTGCCGTGGCTCACACCTGTAATCCCAGCATTTTGGGAGACTGAGGTGGGTGGATCACTTGAAATCAGGAGTTCAAGGCTAGCCCGGCAAATATGACAAAACCTGTCTCTACTAAAAATACAAAAATTAGACTGGTGTGCTGGCACATGCCTGTAATCCCAGCTACTTGGGAGGCTGAGGCAGGAGAATCGCTTGAGGCCAGGAGGTGGAGGTTGCAGTGAGCCGAGATTGTGCCACTGACTTCAGCTTGGGCAACAGAACAGGACTCTGCCACACGCGCACACACACACACACACACAGGATCAGGCTAGTCACACACACACAGGCACACACACGAGCAGGCCAGATGGGTAAGAACCACCCAGACAGAACTGGAGGGTGGAGTATGTGTGAAGCATTTGGAAGATGATGAGGAGGCCGACTGGCAAGTGCTGAAGGTGGTCTGGGTCAGCAATAAAGCTAGTCAGGGAAAAAAGCAGGTGAATGATAACAGAGGCCTCTGGGCAGAGGGATGGGGATGGTTGACGGTAGAGGTGGGCCCAGTGGAGAGAGGCCTGGAGCATCTGTGGGATGCAGTCAGGTCTCCAGTAACCCCTGGGAAAAAGAATGCCAGCCAGGGCTCAGCAGGCAGAGCTGCAGGGAGAGAAAAGCCAGAGGCACCTGCAACCTGCAGATCAGGTAAGCTGCCCTAGTTGTTATTTTGGGACTCAGGGCCAGGTGCAGATTCAAAGGATTGATTGAAGCCTTTTGGCAACTCTGGCCTCAGCAGGGTAAACATCACCTGTCTCCTGCCACCTGCAGTGACAATGCCAGGAAAGGTACCCTAGGCGGGCCCAAAGGGGTCTAACTTTCTTGCTGCCCTGGTGGAGCAAGAAATATTGTCCAGGACAGGCCATTCCTTCCCTGTCCCACAGCTCCTTCTCTGGAAAGCTCAGGTGGCAATCAGGTACCTCTTGCCCAAGAGGCCTCCATGGTTCTGGCCAAGGGAGGCAGGGGTGGGGCATTGGCAGCCGTTGACAGCTGGGCTCAGCTGGGGGGAGGGGTCAGTTTGGGAGCAGGTGCAGATTTCAGGGAGGGTGGGGCCTAAAGGGAAGTAGGGATCTTGGTAGGCTGCAAAATTTTCCTCCCCATCCCCCAGCCACAGCTGGCTTCTCCAAGAACCTGATGACCTAGTTACAATGCTTAGAAATTGTCAGCTTAGCTTGCAGGTCAGGGGTTTGCCAGTGTCTCCTTTCTCTGAGGTTTCTTGGGTCCAAAAGGTGCCTTGGCATTTTCCCAAGTGGGTTCCATGTGAATGACACACACCATATCACATGTACAGGCTTCTTGCCCAGGGGAGGAAAAAGCCAGTAAGACTGCTGCTGCTTTCTTTCCTGGTGTGTGCCCCCGACCCCAGGGAGAAAAGACTCCCATGCCCTTGCCCCTTCCGTTCCTCTCTAGAGGGTTGGTGAGTGACAAATGGGAGATCATAAACTTCTTCCCCTGAGGGTCAACAAAGAGGGACAGACCCTGTGGTCCTAAGGATAGATTGAGTACCTGTAACTGTCCTTTCCTTACCTCCCTATCTCAGTCTGATGTTAAAACCTGATGGAAAGGGGTTAGGAAGACTCTCCTGGAGGCTTTGGAGGCCCCCCTACCCTCTCAGGCAGCAGCTGCTCCTGGTATTCCTGGTGTCTGCCTTGCCTCCTTGGGAGAAATTCCATCAAGAGTCAGGTATGAAATTTGACAAACTAGTGTTGAGTTGATGAGTCTCGCTTAATAGTTATCCTTGGCAAATTACTTAATCTTTGCCAGCCTTAGTTTCCTCATGTATAAAAAAAAGAGGTAACAACATACAGTACTTTTCTTTCTTTTTTTTTTTTTGAGGCAGAATTTCACTCTTGTTGCCCAGGCTGGAGTGCAGTGACACAATCTCGGCTCACTGCAACCTCCACCTCCTGGGTTCAAGTGATTCTCCTGCCTCAGCCTCCCAAGTAGCTGGGATTACAGGCATGCACCACTATGCCCAGCTAATTTTGTATTTTTAGGAGAGACAGGGTTTCTCCATGTTGGTCAGGCTGGTCTTGAACTCCCAACCTCAGGTGATCTGCCCACCTCAGTCTCCCAAAGTACTGAGATTACAGGTGTGAGCCACCACCTGGCGTACATTGCTTTTCTTGAAACACTCTTGAGAACATGAAAATAGTTGATAAGATACATGGAGCACTTACCAAGGAGCCCAGCATACAGGAATTACTTAATATAACAAGCTACTATTGGCCGGGCGCGGTGGCTCACGCCTGTAATCCCAGCACTTTGGGAGGCCGAGGCGGGTGGATCACGAGGTCAAGAGATCGAGACCATCCTGGTCCACATGGTGAAACCCCGTCTCTACTAAAAATACAAAAATTAGCTGGGCATGGTGGCACGTGCCTGTAGTCCCAGCTACTCGGGAGGCTGAGGCAGGAGAATTGCTTG
>PVKV010030275.1:0-22483 GCA_004027835.1 Alouatta palliata | reverse complement strand
GGTTTTCCTTTAATCTGCTCCATACATTGGGTGTTCAACTGAAGCTTTGTTGTTGTTGTTAATTTTAGACTAAAAAAAATAATAGAGATAAGGCCTCACTATGTTGGCCACGCTGCTCTGACCTCAAGATCCATCTGCCTTGACCTCCCAAAGTGTTGGGATTACAGGAACGAGCCACCATGCCTGGCCAACTGAAATTTTTATTTGGTCCACAATTTCAACTCTGTTTCTCCTTATTAAACTTGCAAATTGGCTACAAGCGGCGACACATGCATGTAATCCCAGCACTTTGAGAGGGTGAGGTGGGAGGATCACTTGAGCCCAGGAGTTCCAGACCTGCCTGGGAAACATAGTGAGACCCAGTCTGTATTTTTAAAAAATCAGAAAAATTAGCTGGGTGTGATGGCATGCACTTGTAGTTCCAGCTACCTGGGAGGCTGAGGCAGGAAGATTGCTTGAACTCAGGATTTTGAGACTGCAGTGAGCTGGGATCTGTCTCTTTAAAAAAACACAATAAATAAATAAACACACAGACAAACTCGCAAATTTGGGCTTTTAAGTGAGCTAGGGCTAATCTAATTTTATCCTTGGCTCTATTTGCAACCTGCAACTTAAAGGATGGCCGGGTGTGGTGGCTCACACCTGTAATCCAAGCACTTTGGAGGCCAAGGCGGGCGGATCACCTGAGGTTGGGAGTTCAAGACCAGCCTGACCAACATGGTGAAACCCCGTCTTTAAAAAAAATAAAAAAGGATAACCTTCAGTTCCCATCTTTCAAAACTCCACCTGACTTTTCGCTTTTGTTTGGCCACTGAAGTTGAATCATCAGTTAGATTAAGCAGTTTCCTTTTTCTTCTTGGGCTAGACTCGTGATGTTTTTGTTTTCCAGCACCTTGCTACTTAAAAGTGTGATCCAAGGACGAGCAGTACAGGCCTCACATGGGCTTGTTAGAAATACAGATCCCAGGCCCAGCCTAAACTACTGTATCATCTGTGGTTTAAAAAACATAAAATCCACAGCTGATTCATATGTACCTCCACGTGTAAGCTGTACCACTGGTTGAACATGTCTTTAGATTTTCTTATTAAAATTACATGGCCAGGATGCAAAGGAACACATTTCCATTCAAAATGTGTTCCATTCAAAAAAATATTTTTGAATTTTTTTCTAACATTTTATTTTGAAAATTACAAACATACAGCAAAATTAAAAGAGTTCTATAGTAAGCACCCATATATTCTCTACCTAGATTCTATTATTAACTTTTCAAAACCATTTTCGTTTCACCTAAATTAACTTCTATCAAGAATTTTAGCTGAAACTGGGTGTGGGTGTGGTGGCTCACTCCTGTATTCCCAACACTTAGGGAGGCCAAGGCAAGCGGATCACTTGAGGTCAGGAGTTCGAGACCAGCCTGACCAACATGGTGAAACCCTGTCTTTACTAAAAATACAAAAATTAGCTGGGTATGTTATGGGCACCTGTAATCTCAGCTACAGGGAGGCTGAGGCATGAGAATTGCTTGAACCTGGGAGGCGGAGGTTTCAGTGAACCAAGATTATGCCATTGCACTCCAGCCTGGGTGACAGAGTGAGACTCAGTCTCAAAAAAAAAAAAAAAAAAAAGAATTTTAGCTGGCTATAGTGGCACATGCTTGTAATTCTAGCTATGTGAGAGGTTGAGGCAAGAGGATTACTTGAGCCAGGAGTTCAAGACTAGCCTAAGCAATGTAGCAAGACCAAAAAAATTTTTTAAATGTAGAATCGTTAGGTTATAGCATGACTGTTACAAATAATCATGTCTTGGTAATAAGGGTCTCACCTCTTCTTCTAGAATTCTCAATGGCACACGGGGAGTTAGCAGTGTTGGGGGGCTGGTCCTGGTCACACCCAGAACACTGGGCCTCAGTATCCTCATCTATATGGTGAGTGGGTTGGCAGAGATTGTCTCTAATGTTACTTCCAACCCTGTAACTATAGGTCCATTGAGAATATTATTATCATCACTATTTTTCAGGTGGAGAAACTGATGAACCAGTTAAATATTTGAATAAAAAGGAAAACATCTGTTGGCATGGAAAAGTGATTATTTCCTAAGCTACTGGGTAAAACACAGCTGCACTGGCAGTCTTAACTCTGTTTTCTTGTCAATTTTTGTTCTTTCAGGAAACCTTACAGAAACATGAAGCCCTCAACCATCTGGAACTGAGAAACCTATTCGGGGCTGACTGCGGCTTCCAGAATACCCAGGTGTTCTGCAGATGCGAGAACTCATCCTGTAGTCACCAGATGGAGTTCCAAACAGCTGTAAGGCCTGTGCTGTGGCTCTAAGGCCCTGAATACAGAAGAGTCACTTTCTTAGTGGCCGAAGAGCAGTTGCTGACATTGACGTCTAACTACTGAACACACTCAGTCATTTTACTGACCATAGAAGATCAAGCCAAATTAGGGATTGCAAATTTCCTGATTCTCTTGAATTAGGATTCCCGATGGAGACCTCTGTTTTATAGCCCTGTAGCTGTTATCACTGCCTTCACCACCTGCCACCAGCATCTTCTTGCAGACTTCACTGTTACTCCCCAGAGACTTCCTGCATTGGAAGTGAGCAGAAAGGAAGCTCTCAGAAACGTCTCTAGTGGTGGCTGCCATTGCTCCAGACAATCGGAATCCTGTCTTAACTACCATGGGCTGGCTTTTTCTAAAGGTTTTGTTGGCGGGAGTGAGTTTCTCAGGATTTCTTTATCCTCTTGTGGATTTTTGCATCAGTGGGAAAACAAGAAGCCAGAAGCCGAACTTTGTGATTATTCTGGCCGATGACATGGGGTGGGGTGACCTGGGAGCAAACTGGGCAGAAACGAAGGACACTGCCAGTCTTGATAAGATGGCTTCAGAGGGAATGAGGTGAGTCTTGAGATGCCAGGATAGCCTGTCTGTCTTTGGATGTCTGACTCCTATTCTTGAGAGGGGAAGGGGCTGTGCAAAGCACTTAAAGAGCCGTTGATAGACCTATGCTGATTTAATTAATTTATTAATCAATTTGGTTTGAAGCCAGCGTAGCATCCTGAAGAAATCCAGCCATCTAGCACCCAATCATCTATCTTTTCTTTTTTTTTTTTTTTTTTGAGACAGAGTCTCACTCTGTCACCAGGTGCCAGGCTGGAGTGCAGTGGTGTGACCTCGGCTCACTGCAACCTCCGCCTCCTGGGTTCAAGCAATTCTCCTGCCTCAGCCTTCCGAGTAGCTGGGACTACAGGCGCATGCCACCACGCCCAGCTAATTTTTTTTGTATTTTTAGTAGAGACGGGGTTTCACCATGTTGGCCAGGATTGTCTTGATCTCTTGACCTCGTGATCCGCCCGTCTCCGCCTCCCAAAGTGCTGGGATTACAGGCGTGAGCCACCGCGCCCGGCCTCCATCCATCTATCTGATAACATGTATTATGTGTTAGGAGCTAGGAATTCAGAAGTGAACAAGGTAAAACATTTTTGCCCTCAAGTTATTCATTGTCTGGTGGAGGAGACAGGTTAAGAGGAAAGTAAGGGGCTGGGTGTAGTGGACCATGCCTGTAATCCCAGTGCTTTGGGAGGCTCAGACAGGATGTTTGCCTGAGCCCACGATTTTGGGACCAACTTCTACAAAAACTAAAAGCAAATTAGCCAGCTGTGGTGGCACACTCCTGTGGTCCCACTTACTTGGGAGGCTGAGATGGGAGGATCACTGGAACCCAGGAGTGAAGTCTGCAGTGAGCTATAATTGTGCCACTGCACTCCAGTCTGGGTGACAGAGAGAGACTCTGTCTCTTAAAAAATAAGTAAATAGGCTGGGCACAGTGGCTCACACCTGTAATCTCAGCACTTTGGGAGGTCCCAGCAGGCAGATCACCTGAGTTCAAGAGTTCGAGACCAGATGGTGAAACCCTATCTCTACTAAAAGTACAAAAATTAGCCAGTCGTGGTGGTGGGCACCTGTAATCCCAGCTACTCAGGAGGCAGAGGCAGGAGAATCGCTTGAACTGGGAGGCAGAGGTCGCCGTGAGCTGAGCGACAAGAGCAAGACTCCATCTCAAAAAAAAAAAAAAAAAAGGTAAATAAGGTAAATAAGTAAATAAGTAAACAAAGAAAGAGAAATAAGAATTATAAGCAAGTAGCTTCTGAACCCACATTCAGAGTTTTTGGAGAATAGAGGCAAGGGTGTGGAATCCAACCCCAGGTTTCAAGGGAGGAGATGGCCTTTAAAGAGCAATGTGGAATCTGTGAGGCCTGGGAGACGTGACTCACTTATGACAGGCGTGGCTTAGGTTTAAGGCACACTGAACTCTAAGGAACCACAAAAGAGGAGCGCCGATGCATCTGATGAGTCGAAGTGTTTGGAAGACAGCTATTGCAGATATTTGTTAAAATGCCCAGCTCCTTTCCCCACTTAGATGGAGAACAAGCATCAGAGCTTTCAGACTTCAGGGTTTTCTTCTTGGGCTAACGTTGGTCTGATTGTCCAGCTCAGATCCTGTCTGCACTGGGCTAAACTCCTCTATGTGGTTCGGGGGGCATCATTCCAGCTCTCTGCTCAGGGTGACACATGGGGCATCTCCACAGAGTTTTGGCCACTTGCATCCTGAGATATGCGCCCTTAGGAGCCGGCGGTTTCTATATCTGGTCTCACTCACTCCAGTTCTTCCTCACCGCCATCAAGCTGAACTTTGTAGAAATACTCTTCTGCTTCTACTCCTTCAAAGGCATTTTTTAGCCCTAGGGATAAAACCCAAACCCTAAACTGGTGTTTGGCTGGGTGGGGTGGCTCACACCTGTAATCCCAGCACTTTGGGAGGCCAAGGTGGGTGCATGACTCAAGTGAGTGAGTCATCACTCAAGTGATGTCAAGGACAGGAGTTCGAGACCAGCCTGGCCAACATGGCGAAACCCCATTTCTACTGAAAATAGAAAAATTAGCCAGATGTGGTGGCACATGGAAGAATTGCTTGAACCTAGGAGGCAGATGTTGCAGTGAGCTGAGATTGTACCACTGCACTCCAGCCTAGGCAACAGAATGAGACTCTGTCTCAAACAAACAAAACCAGAAAACCCCCAAATTGGTTTCTGCACCGCCCCTTCTCTCTTGCAGCAATCTTCAGGTGAGCCCTCCCCCATGTGGCCCTCATCTGTGTGAGGGGTTCATCCTGGCACACTCTCTACTTCCTCTGTTTAATTAGTTTCTGCTTACTACTTAGGTCTCAGTTGCACGTGAGGGCCTCAGGGAAGCTTTCGTGGACGCCTCGGGAGTTCTGTCATGGTCCTTGCTGCTTTCTGTGGTGGCTGTTCAATCATCTGACCACTACCTTGGGTTGAACAGCATCTTCCTAAAATTCATGTCCATCCAGAACCTCAGAACGTGACCTTATCTGAAGATAGGGTCTTTGCAAATGTGAACTAGTTAAGGATCTTGATGATCTCAGAATTGATTTAGGGTAGGTACTAAATCCAGTGACGTTTTCTTATAAGGACAGGAGAAGACACAGAGGGATGGTGAGGTGAAGATGTTGGCGGAGATTGGAACCATGCCTCTACAAGCCAAGAATACCAAGGACCGCTGGCAACCACCAGAACCAGGAGAGAGGCATGGAACAGATTCTCCCTCAGAGCCTCATAAGGAACCAGCCGGGCTGACATCTTGATTTCAGACCTTTAGGCTTCTGTCCTGTATTTATGTATTTTTTAGTCAGAGTCTTGCTCCGTCACCCAAGTTGGAGTGCAGTGGTGCAATGTTGGCTCACTGTAACCTCTACCTCTCGGGTTCAAGTGATTCTCCAGCCTCAGCCTCCCGAGTAGCTGGAATTGCAGGCATCTGCCACCATGCCTGGCTAATTTTTGTAGCGATGGGGTTTCACCATGTTGGCCAGGCTGGTCTCGAACTCCTGACCTCAAGTGATCCCACCTTGGCCTCCCAAAGTGCTGGGATTGCAGGCGTGAGCCACTGTGCCTGGCCTGGCCTGTTGTTTCAAGCCACCCAGCTTGTGGTAATTTGTTATGGCAGCCACAGAAAACTTACACACCTCCCTCCCAGCTCTTGACTTCAGGAAGAAAAATGCCTCGTCTATTCTTTCCCATTTATATTCCTAGTATGTAGCATAGTGCGTAGTACGTAACGGACAATTAATAAATATTTGTTCATCAATAAATGGGCTCTAGGAGCTCTAGATGTCCTGGACTCTCACCCCAAATTTTGCATGTAGGAATATTTTTCTGGGGAGAGAGTTCATCCATCCATTAGCATTTGCAAGATTCTCAAAAGGGCCTGGCTTGCCAAATGCTTAGGAACTTCTGCTTTCAGTGTCTAGTGGGTTAGTGGGGAAATATTAGTCCCATGATTTAAGCTGAGATGTGTGAGGCCTACCCATTTTTTTTTGGTTTTTATCATGTTCTGTCTCTTCTGTCGTACTCTCATCTTGAGCAGAAAGGGTGACTCGGGGGTCAGATGCCAAATGTGGTTCGCCGGGCTCTCCTTCTCCCCGCCCCCTTATGAAAGTGTTTCTCTCGATCTGAGCCTTGTGACAGTGGCCAGGTGGATGGCCCTCTGGCCCGAGGTCGACGGCTTTTCATTCTTCCTTGTTGACAGGAAAGCCGGGCTTCCTGTGAGGCCATGAACTGATTCATCGCTGGTTTCTCCCACTGCCTACTCACGGCCAGTGGGGAACGTAACTTTCAAACACAAACTCTTATTGCCCAACAGGGTCTGGGGAGACTGGCTGGGACTGCACGCTCAAGCCACCACCCCTGGTTCTATTGTCTCCTTTTTATTCATGCATGAATTTCCTAGGGCTGCTGGAACAAATTACTCCAAACTGGGCAGCTTAAAACATTACTTTGTCGTTTCACGGTTCAGAGAGTCAGAAGTACAGAAATGAAGGTTACAGTGAAGGCTCTGACAGCATCCGTTCCTCGCCTCTCTCCTGGATTCTGGTGCCTGCTGGAATCCTTGGCCTTCTGGGCTTGTGGACTCCCGTCTCCGCCTTGGTTGTTGCATGGAGTTCTTTCATGCCTGTGTCCAGACTTCCCTCCTCCAATAAAAATACCAGTCTTTGGATGTAAGGCCCACTCTACTGCAGTATGACCTTATCTTAAATTGATGACATCGGCAAAGACTCTGTTTCCAAATAAGGTCATATTACAGGTTCTGGATTGATAAGAAATTTGAGGGGAACACTATTTAGTCTGGTGCAATTAGCTGTATTACATCTCTATTACATCTCTCTCTCTCTCTCTCTCTTTTTTTTTTTTGAGACACAGTTTCATTCTGTCGTCCAGGCTGAAGTGCAGTGGTGCAATCTTGGCTCAATGCAACCTCTGCCTCCTGGGTTCAAGCGATTCTCCTGCCCCAGCCTCCTGAGTAGCTGGGATTAAAGGTGTCCACCACTATACCTGGCTTATTTTTGTATTCTTTGTAGAGATGGAGTTTCGCCATGTTGGCCAGGCTGGTCTTGAATTCCTGACCTCGAGTGATCCACCCGCCTCAGCCTCCCTAAGTGCTGGGATTACAAGCGTGAACCACTGTACCCGGCCTATGTATCTCTTTTTCCTCTGCTTCTAACACAGTCTGTTTTGTGTAGGTGATCAGCCCATATCTGTTGCACTGAAGACTAAATGTCATGCTTAAGAGGGCAGGAGCCAGACGGCTTGAGCTCAATCAGATTCCAGCTCTGCCACTTCCTATTTGTGACCTGGGCAAGCTACATTGTCCCTTGGAGTTTTCCTTTCCTCTTCTGTAAGTTGGGATAATGATAGCCCTCTACCCCACAGGATGTTGTCAGGGTTAAATTAAATAATCCGTAAGACAGATGTGGTGGCGTACATCTGTGGTCCCAGCTACTCCAGACGCTGAGGCAGGCGGATCCCTTGATGCGAAGAGTTCGAGGCCGCAGTGAGCTATGATCATGCCATTGCTCTCCAGTCTGGGCAACAGAGTAAGATCCTGTCTCGTAAAAAACAAAAAAATTAAGTAATCTATATAAGCAGTTAGCATAGAGCCTAGCATACAATAGACAGGGTATGTTAGGTGGGTTATTTTTGTTATTGTTATTAGAAATGTTGGCATGTAATGTCATTGTGAATTGACTAATCTGCATGATGAAAGATCCAATGACAAAACTTGGAAGGACGAGGTGGAGTTCCAGTGACAAATTCCTGTTAATCCCTGTGCTGGCCGTGCATGGGGACCAACACCTTTATTTGAATCAACACAACAGCTGTAATAATAACTAACCCTTACCAAGTGCCTGCAAGGTGCCAGGCTGTAGGCATCACCCCGTTCTTCGTACCACCGTACCTTTCTCTTATATCACAGATGAGGAAGTTGAAGTTAAGTAACACACCCAGAGTTGGTAAGTGGCCAAGCCAAAGTTCAAACTCAGATTTCCTCATTTTAGAGACTTATTCCTTCAGGGCTGGGCAGAATTGGGGAATTAGCAAAAATAATTCATCAAGGTTTGGGCCAGCTTTGCCATATGGGTGTCAAAGAGGAGGAGGCCAGGCGTGTGGTTCATACCTGTAATTCCAGTTCTTTGGGAGACCGTGGCTGAAGGATTGCTTGAGCTCAGGAGTTCAAGAGCAGCCTGGGCAACATAGCAAGAATTCATCTCTGCAAAAGAAAAGAAGAAATTAGCTGGTCTTGGTGGTGTGGTCCTACCTACTTCAGAGGCTGAGTCAGGAGGATCACTTGAGCACAGGAGGTTGAGGCCACAGCGATCTATGATTGTGTCACTGCACTCTACCCTGGGGGTGACAGAGTGAAACCCTGTCTCAAAAAAAAAAAAAAAAAGATTGGAATCTCATCATTTTTTTCTCCCTTTGGTACTAATGAAGGATTTTTTTGTTTTTTTTGAGACAGAGTTTTGCTTTTGTTGCCCAGGCTGGAGTGCATGGCGTCATCTCAGCTCACTGCAGTCTCTGCCTCCTGGGTTCAAGTGATTCTGCTGCCTCAGCCTCCCGAGTAGCTGGGATTACAGGCACCTGCCACCATGCCTGGCTAATTTTGTATTTTTAGTAGAGACAGGGTTTCTCCATGTTGGCCAGGTTGGTCTTGAACTCCTGACCTCAGGTGATCCACCTGCCTTGGCCTCCCAAAGTGCTGGGATTACAGGTGTGAGCCACTATGCCAGGCCAGAAGTGGGATTTAGATGTCAGTCATCAAAATGGTTGATGTGACGTTTGTTCAAGAGGCTCACCCGGCTGGGGATGTGTGACGGCTGCAGTTGCAGATGCCTGAGATCTTATCTCGCCTACTCCAGCTTCATCTCCAACCCTCTCATGTTCCTCACATTGCACGTGTTTCTGTTCCTCGAACGTACGCTTTTCCCTGCCTCAGGGCCTTTGCACTGGCTGTTGCTCCTGGTTGGCGAGCTCTCTCCTTAGCCTTCAAGCAGCTGATCCCTTCTCATCCTTCTGGCCTTCACTCAGATATCACATTCTCGGAGAGGCCTTTCCTGACCATTCTTCCCAAAATTACCTTCCTTCCCCATGCACGTGTCCTACCTGTTCTCCTGTTCTGTTTCGGTGACCTCTATTGAAATGATCTTGTTTATTTCTTTATTGCCTGTCTCTCCCACTGGAATATCACCTTTTTACACGAGTGACCTTATCTGTCTTATTTATGTCTTCAGTGGCTAAAACAATGCCTGGTACGTGGTAGCTACTGAAACAATAATTGTCCAAGTACTTGGACTCCTGGATCTAAACTTCTGGGCATGAACACATGGATTAACACGCGCATGAGAGCTGGAACCTGACTGCCTGGGTCTGTTGCTTGCTAGCTCTGGGACACTGGGCTAGCTATTAAACTTGCTGGGCCTCAGTTTGTTCATCTCTGCAATGGGAAAATAATGGCAACTACATCACAGAGCTGTTGCGAGGAGGAAATGAGTTAAGGCATATAAGGCGGTAAAGAGTCCCTGGCACGTATTGATGCTAGCTCTTATGATTTCCTGTGACACCAGCCCTGCTGCCCTATTTGTCACATTTCCCTCCTCTGGCTGGAGGGTCAGGCCTATTTTCTCAGCTTCTGTTCCAAAAGCACCTTGCTCTGTCTATGCCAGACTCACCCTTCCCTGGGCTGAGCTATAAGACTCATCTGTCTCTTAGAATCTGCTAGTTTCTTCTTATTCCTACACCAAATCCCCAAGTCAACACTTAAAGGTCTCGATAACATTTCCCTTTTACCTTGTGGCCAGCGCATACTATTTTTTTTTTTAATCTTTCCACATCGACTTCCTGCAGACACTATTTGTTTTTTATTTGTTTTTAACCTGGCTAGGAGATGCGATTTGTCCATTTTGTGCACAGAAAGGGAACCATCCATACCACAATTATGATGTCATTATTTGTTAAAGGAAAAAAGGAATCCTTGGGGGAAGAGAAGCGGAATCTTCCAGTGCCTTCGTATTTTGGTGTCCCTTTTCAGACTTCTAAACTCCATTTACATGGAGATTAAATAGGGATGGTGGCCTAAAATCCCACAGCCTTAAGCCCGTTTACAGTAGACCAGGTCAAAGAGCATTCATGTCACCATATCCCATAGGGAGAAACTGAGGCCTAGAGAGAGGCGAAGTGTTTTTATTATTATAGTCAGCTCTCTGCCCTGTGGGGTAGATTGTCTGCTTTGTGGGTTTGCTAGTTTAAAGACTGAATACATGAAAAATAATGATGAACATTTTTTTTCCTGTATGTGAAAAATCCAAAGCTACTGCAAATCAGCAAACATCTCTTTATCAGAGGGTATTGTTGTTTGGGGGCTCCCCAGTGTTCAGAGATTGCTCATGTACCCACCGTAAGGCCCCAGGTCCCCTTGCACATGTCCGTAGGTTAAGCCGCCAACTTATTTTGCCCTTGACCTCGTGGGATGTCATTTTGCCAATGTCCCATGCAGATCTGAGCTGGGCTGTGCTGTTGAACACTTACCAGTTTAAAAATGATAAGATAGCCAGAAGATAATTGAAATGAAATTTAAGCGAAAATGTCAGGGACTTTGTAATCAACTAAAACTTAACAGTTTTAAGCAATTGGCTAGGCATGGCGGCTTATGTCTGTAATCACAGCACTTTGGGAGGCCAAGGAGGAGGATCACTTGAGGTCAGGAGTTTAAGACCAGCCTGACCAACATGGTGAAACCTCGTCTCTACTAAAAATACAAAAATTGGCTGGGCGTGGTGACGGGTGTTTGTGATTCCAGCTACTCAGGAGGCTGAGGCAGGAGAATCTCTTGAACTCAGGAGGTGGAGGTTGCAGTGAGCCAAGATCATGCCATTGCACTCCAGCCTGGGCGATAAGAGCAAAACTCTGTCTCAAAAAAAAAAAAAAAAAAAAAGAAAGAAAGAAAGAAAGAAATTTAAGTGATTAAAATGGGAGATGAAAAGTAACTTGCATTACAATAGGGGATAGAGGGATGAGTTGCTCATGCTTTAAAAAACAGAAGAGGACAAACACATTGTGTTGGCATCTTTGCCAGCTCTTCGTGCGCTCTGAAAGTATTTAAGACACTCTGAGAGCCCAGTGAATAAGCCTGATGATACAGTGCTAGTTTGGTTCTTGCTGACAGCACATCTCACACCCAGGGAGAGCCGATGCTCTTTTCACCTGTGATGTATAAGTGACATTATTTCTTGAAAATTCTCAGGCCGGGGAAGTACCTTGCATATGACTCCTGGCTGAGTGGTTGGATTCAGGCAATGGCCTAGGATTTCTGAATGGGGATTTGAGCTCCTGGGCAGTAATGACTCACAGATCTTTTGGGAGAGAGAAGGAGAATGCCCAGTGATCGTGAGAGAGAGAGGTGGTCACAGCCGGCGAAGCACAGATACTTCCCACATGCTTGAACTGTGTGCCAGGCTGGCTCAGAAGTACAGATGACAGCACACTGTAATCATGTTTACTTATGTATGTTGATTTGCAGTATGTTAACATTGCACTTTGATCTTGTTTCTTCCCTGCTTTCCTCCTTCTCTCCCCCTAGTTGAATTTTGAGTCAAGTCACTGCTGCTGCTGCTGCTGCTGCTGGGAGTTACAGGCAGTGGCTTTGCTAGGAATCAAAGATCAATGTTCGCCACAGGAAGGTCAGGGGCTCCCAGGGACTTGAGGCTGTTTCTAAAACGGGCCTCGGTGAGCAATGAATTGAGCTGTCAATTTAGTTGAACACTTGGTTTGATTTGTGTTCTCGGAATTGGCTTTTTGCAAGAGTTCATGCACCCTGCTACCTCTCAGACCTCTTTTTCTCAGCCACCCTGCTGCCTTGGGGATTTGGCAGTAACCTAATGGAAGACGCGAACCAGGCCAGCAGTCACACCGCAGGGGCTTGTGATGAGGTCTTGATGTCTGGTGGACAGTATGGAGACAGGGGCAGAAAGGACATTCTAAACAAGACCGGTATTCTAAACGAGGACCCTTCCTCTCTCCTGTAACTCCTTTTCAGCTCTGTTCCTACCCCTGACACAGTAACTCAGATTTGGGGTTGGGAGGACCTTCACTGGGGAGAAATCCTCTCATCCCATGACCTTCACCATTATCCCTGCGATGCCTGCTTTGGGAGGTCCCATCCTGACTTCTCTTTGTAAGCTCTTGGCATTGTGGGGCAGGTGACTTTATATTTTTGTACTTGGGTAAATAGGTCAAATAGACATCAAAATCATGTCAGGCCCACCTTTCAACTGGGGCCAGGTAAGTGCTGAACAAAAGGGACCGCAGGTTTTTACCTCTTGGCTCTGTTTAATAGATGGGGACAGGAAGGAACACAATGACCTAGATGGTAGCCAATCTTAGAGAGAAGCAAAGGAACTGAAATATTAACCAGTGGGGCCTTGGTGCCAGCCTGCTTAACCAACTGCAAGTTCAAAGTAGCCTGTCCAGTCGCTATTAATAGTTCCTCTTTTAAGCCTCCCAAAGACAGTCATTCAACAATGAATCTCTACGAAGAGCAGGTCATGAGACAGATGCTGGGAGGCCCTAGCCAGCTCTGCCTTTGAGGGATGGATAGCCTGATGGCAAATAAAGACAAGAAAACCAGCCTGTAGGGTGCAGGAGGGTAGTGTGCTGTGAGATTGGAAACTCCTGGCGTATCTCCTGCTTCTGTGCTTTTATAACATGAGATCGATGAGTCTGAATTGACAGCTTAGGGGATGGAACTAGCATATCACTTATAGATTGGTCTCAGTCGAAAGAAAGGCCCCGTGCAGGGCTTTTTACCTTTTAGGTGATACAGCTTGCAGGAATCCTGTTAAAGATAGTGCCGTGGGGGCTACAGGAAGAGAAAGTTCATTTCTCTGGAGCAAAGTCAAGAGGTCATCGATAAAGGTTATCTGTTAGGACTTGAATGCTGAGACTTAAAGTGAAGGGAGAGGAGCGTGTTGTAGGCAGAAGGGAAAGTAAGAGCAAAGACCCAGACCTGATTCTAGGGCCTTCCTGGGGCACTGTCCCAGGTGCTGGGAACACAGCTGTGATCCAGACAGCCAAAAGCCTTCACTCTCCAGGGGGTGTTGCATTTTAGCAATTGAGTATGGCTGGGCAAGGTGCGTGAGGCTGGATGGAGGGACTGGACATCTGGTACACTGTATTGTGTACATGTTTACAAGATTCGACTTAATCCTGCAGGCTGTGGGGACCCTGAATGACTGAAGTTATCAATCTGCATCTGAGATGGGATGTTCCAGCTTACCAGATGGCCCACACGAGTGGCTGGAAGGGCAAGGGTCATGTTGCGGGGATCTTCAGATGGCCCAACTCAGAACTGTGGCAATGGAGAGGGACATCAGATTCAGGAGACACATAGATGCCTGTATGTCGCATTGTCGTATACCTTGTGTGTGTGCTTCCTTGAATGTGAATGTGCATATAGGTACAAGATTGTCAAAAGGAAAGGAGAAATTTGCCAAGGACCATGACCAAGCTCAGCTGCCAGGAATCCTTTCTGAAAAAGGACAAGAGGCTGGATGTGGTGACATGTGGCGGCTACTTGGGAGGCCACCAGGAGGCTGACACAGGAGGATTGCTTGAGCCTGGGAATTTGAGGCTGCAGTGCACTGTCATTGCTTCTGTAAATAGTCACTGCACTCCAGCCTGGGCAGCATAGCAAGACCCCATCTCAAAGAAAAGAGAAAGAAACCAGAAGAACAAGAGTATAAATGGATGAATGAATGAATGAGTACACAGAAGGCCCCAAGTTCGCTATTTGTTGCCACATTGGCTTGTAGCTTACAAAGGGCCGGCGTATCCATTATATCAATAATCTCGCTTACAGCCTTCTGGGGAATAAGTCAGCTGTGTTCTCACTTAACAGAAGGCGATGTGGAGTCTGAGCTGCACTGGTTCTCTAAGTGTAATTCAGCCGCTTTCCAGTTCCCATCTCCCAACCTTGTCCCCCTACACACAGAGGCCACAGCAAAAGATTTTCAAAACCTATTTTCACATCCATGCCTTTAAATTATGAATGGAACAAGGGCAGTTTTTATTCTAGTCACATAGCAATGTAGAGAGTTGCCACAGAATGCCTCATCATCTACTTTAAATTCCTTGCAAATGAAGGCTGGACATGCTTAACTTTGCGACGTTATGTCTCTCCAGGGCTTTTGTGGCAGCCTTTCCAGCGCTAGCGTTCCCCGATTCTAATACACGTAATTTATGCAATGGCAAGTCGCTTTGGTTTCTGTCTGGCAGTGTCTTAATTTGCGTTGATGTTCTTGTTAACAGGCTGCTGTAATGTCTGGCTCTGTATTTCCAGCTTTGCTTTACAACGTATTTTCAGACTTTAATTAGGACCCCTGACGGTGAACTGGCCTAAGCCTGCCCAGATAGACTTGGGAGAAAAGAAAGCTTTCCAAATAACAAGGTCATTTTATTGCTTATTAATTAGTCCAACCAGAGGGAGACAGTGGCCACGAGAGGGAAAGAGGTGATGTGCAGGCCAGTTCATAAAGCTGCATTTTTAGAGGTGGGTGCAGCCTCTCCAAAGAATTGCAAATAAAGGAAATGAGATTGTTTCTGAGAGTTAAGCTATGAACTTTAACACGCCGTGGGGAGGGAATTAAGCCCTGAAAGCATCCGCTTAAGTGATTACGTGAAAAATGAACTGACATGTTTTTTCCAGTCAAACTACCTGAGTTTCTCCAAGTTGTGTTTGTTTGTTGACCAGATATTGCTGGGGCGGCCCTGCCCCACCAAGGTGCTGTGTTTGTGGCTGGAGTTACAACTCTAAGCTCCATCTCACGAAACCTACACCAGGCAAGGGAACTCAAAGCTGCATGCTGCTGTAGAAAATGTACGGTAGCTGTTCCCAAGATGAGGATATTAACGAGTTCAAGGGGAGACTGCATTTAGGGCCATCGTTAAAACTGGGCAAGCAGGAATAACATTCAGGCAGTGTATTTTTGGCACTGGCCAGCCGTATTTGTCAGCGTGGGTTGCTGTAACAAATACAACGGACTGTATGGTTTAAACAGTAAATGTTTATTTCTCACAATTCTGGAGGCTGGAAGTCCAGCATCAGGGTACTAGCATGGTCAGGTTTTGGTGAGGGCTCTCTTCCTGGCTTGTAGATGGCCTCTTTCTTGCTGCATTCTCACAAGAAGAATACAGTTCAAGGCCAGCCTGGGCAACACAGCAAGACCCCATCTCTACACTAATAATAATAATAGTAATAATAATAAATTGGTGAATGAGAGAGGGCTCTCTCTTTCTGACTCTGTCACTCTGATGTTATCATCCTAATTATTGGAAGACATGGAGGGTCTGGGAGGAGAACTGATTTCATTTTTTTTTTGGAGTGAACAGATTTCTAATGAGCATCTACTTAGTGCCATATCCTATCAATGTGATTTATAAATTCTTTCATTTGATCCTTGCAGGGACTTTATAAGATTAGCATTATTATCCTCACTTACATATGAGTAAAATGAAGTTCAGATAGTTTGAGTCACTGGCAGACTCTAATTTATAAATTCTCAGTCTTGGAAGTCAATGAAAACTAAGAAAAGGGCTCAAATTAACTTGACATTACTCTGAAGCCACAGACGTACTTAATGAGAGAGACAAAGGACTGTCTTACTAGTTAATGAATTATTATTATTGTAAAGATGGGGTCTTGCTATGTAGTTCAGGCTGATTTTGAATTCCTGGGCTCAAGCAATCCTTCCACTTCAACTTCCCCAAATGCTTGGATTATACGTATGAGCCACCATGCCTAGCCAAGCCCTCTTTTTCCAAATGCAGTCACCTCATCATGGAAGCTGTTCCCTCATTACCTTATCTAAATCTAATTACCACCTAAAGGGCATGTGTCCACATACCGAGACTGTGGGGATTAGGGTTTCTACCTGTGAATTTCAGAGGGACACAAACATTCAGTCCACAGCACCAGGCAAAAGGAAATGGTGGCTCAAGAGCCTTTGAGTATCCCAGACCCACTATCCAAGGTCAATCCACAGGCTGGGCACGGTGGCTCACGCCTGTGATCACAGTACTTTGGGGGGCTGAGGTGGGTGGATCACCTGAGGTCAGGAGTTTGAGACCAGCCTGGCCAACATGGCAAAACCCCGTCTCTACTAAAAATACTGAAATTAGCCAGGTGTGGTGGCAGGCGCCTGTAATCCCAGCTACTTGGGAGGCTGAGGCAGGAGAATCCCTTGAACCCAGGAGGTGGAGGTTGTAGTGAGCCGAGATCACGCCACTACACTGTAGCCTGGGTAACAGAGTAATTTTACTCTGTCTCAAAAAAGAAAGAAAGAAAAAAAAAAAAGAGATTAATCCACAGTGGAGAAAAGGCCCTTAAGCTTCACAAAGTAAAGGTCTTTTTCGATGATCTGTTTGAATTCTCTTAGCATTAATGCAGTCCAAACTCACTAAGGCAAACTTCAGATTCTGATTTCCTGTGTAGCTTGTGCACAGGAAGAAAACATGTTGACCACACTGACACTCTGGGTCCTGTGCCCATCCTTGGAAGTCAGGTGGGTCAGGGGCATTCCTACATCTTTCTTGGGCTCACGTGGTTTGTGTGGATGTGAGTCAGGCTCTCGGGGCTGGCACCACCAAGCATGAGTCTCGGGACCTTCCCAGTCAAAGACCGGCTCCTGTAACACGATGACCGAGTTAACGTGATACCTCCTGCAGACCGGCCCAGCTCCAGCCAGCCTTCCCTCATGTGGCTGTAGTGGAAAAAGCATAGGAATTTGGGTCAGAAAGGCCTGGGTTCAAATTCTGGCTCTGCCATTTCCTAACTGTAGGGGTCTGCAGCCTTCTATATGGCACAATGGTGAGACAGGCCCTGGTGTAAGATGCATTGAGCTCATACCAGCTATGTAGTCTTGGAAAGCTATTTAAACTGCCTGCCTCAGTTTTCTTCTCTGTAGAATGGGAATTTGGATGCCTATTTTACAGAGTGTTTTAAAAGTCAGAAATTGTATGTGTAACATGATTAGAGTAGTAGCCACTTGGTACGTGGTAGATATTTTTGTTTCTATAAGACAAACGATGCTAATGCCTATTTATACTTTAGGTCTTGGCTTACACGTAACTTGTTTTGATAAATGTTTTCCCAGCACATAGGTATACATGCTTGGTACACTTTCAGAACATCCTGTGCTTAATGTTTTCCAAATCCTTTTACATAATGAAATTATCCACCTGCCTCACTGACCAGTGAGCAGATTGAGGGCTGGGATTTTTTTGTTCATTGGTATATCCTGGATCACCTACAGCAGGGGTTCCCAACCCCCAGGCCACTGGTACTGGTCCATGGTTTGTTAGGAACTGAGCCGTACAGCAGGAGGTGAGCAGCAGGTGAGTGAAGCTTCACCAGTGTTTACAGCCGCTCCCCATCGCTCGCATTACTGTCTGAGCTCCGCCTCCTGTCAGATCAACAGCAGCATTAGATTCTCACAGATGCTCAAGCCCTACTGTGATCTGCGCATGCGAGGGATCTAGGTTGCCCACTCCTTATGAGAATCTAATACCTGATGCTCTGTCACTGTCTCCCATCACCCACAGATGGGACCATGTAGTTGCAAGAAAACAAGCTCAGCGTTCCCAATGATTCTACATTATGGTGAATTGTGTAATTATTTCATTATATATTACAATGTAATAATAATAGAAATAAAGTGCACAATAAATGTAATGCAGTTGAATCATCCTGAAACCATCCTCTGCAACCCTGTCTGTGGAAAAATTGTTTTCCATGAAACTGGTCCCTGGTGCCAGAAAAGTTGGAGGATAGCTGACCTGCAGTATAACAGCCAGGATTCTCTGGTTGTAAGTGACAGAAACCCAGCTTAATCAGCCTAAGCACAAAAGAGGCACAGGTTGGGCTTGTAAGCCCCTGAGAGCCTCCGTTTTTCCTCTGTGCTTCTGAGCCAGTTGGCCCATTCTTTCAAGTTCTTCCATGTGATAGTCAAGGAAGCCCTTATCCCTCTGAGGTTGCATGCTAATAGCCTGAGATTCCATAGGGAGAAAAAAGAGCTATTTCTCATTCTCTGGTTCAGAAAATTCCAAGTTTGAATTCACAATATCCCTGCTTGGCTCATGGGCCATGGGCCAGTTTGCTGAGGACAGAGAGTTGTGGTAGTGTGATTAGATTGCAGTGAAGTCCTGGACGCACATTGGGGTGGGTTGTTGTACATTAGGGAACAGGCATCAGCAGCCTCATGAGTCATGTGGAAGGAGTGGCTGGAGAAAGGGTGGATGCTCCACAGTCAAACACAACTGATGGCAGTAATAGTGCTCAGACAGCAGGTGGATGTCTACATTAGACATGAAAAGGCTGCGAGACAGTTTCACATGCTTCCAAAGTCAAAGTCAAGGCTGATCCTCCCGGAGGGTAAGGAAAGATTTTGTGACAATAGTAGGTTCTGAAAGAAAGGTAGGAGTTTGAAAGGGCAAGAGGACAGTAATGTATTCTTTAGCAGAGATACGACAGAGTTAACGTATTGAGTTGGAGAGTTGGGTGGGGCGTGAGGAAGGGAGGGATTCCAGATGTTCCAGGAAAAAGAATCCTGTTGAGCTGGACCCTAGGGACACACAGGGAGGTGTACTCATTTCTGAGGCCTGCTATAACACAGGACCACAAATTGAGTAGCTTACAACCACCAAAATGTATTATCTCACAGTGCTGGAGGCCAGAAGGTGTTGGCAGAGCCACATTCCCTCCGCAGTGCTAGGAGAAGTTCATTCCTTTCCTATACCAGCTTTTGGGAGCCCCAGGCATTTCTTGATTGTGCTGGCATCATTTTCATCTTTGCCTCTGTCTTCACATGGCCGTCTTCCCTCTGGGAGTCTCTGTGTCTTTACAGCATTCTCTTCTCTGCATCTCTGTTCTTCTGAAATAAGGACAACAGTTACATTGGATCAGGACCCACTCTACTTCAGTATAATTTCATCTTAACTAAAATTACTCTGCAATGACCCTGTTTCTAAATGAGTTCACATGCTAAGGTACTAGGGGTCAGGACTTCAACAAATCTTTTGGGGGGATGCAGTCCGACCCATGGCAAGCAGCCATAGCTCAGAGCCTGATAGGTAGGTTGAGCCAGAGCATAATGGATTATGGAGGCTGAGACTTGAGGCTGCACAATGGCATGACCAATCAGCATGCTAGCATGGGTTAGAGGAAGTGCTTCTGATGACGGACAACCACCATTTTGATCTTGGGTGGTGTCTTTGGGAATGAGGAGGATCTGAAGGATGCAGAAAGTGGCAGAGAGACTTGAAGATAAAGCCTCAGTCTCTACTGCCTCAGTGGCATTGCTTGACTGGGAGGGGGTGGACACAAGCTTTTGGAGGGAGAATGCGGAGCTTGGTTCTGTGCATGTTGAGTGTGAGTTGACATGGGACGTATGTGTGGCAGTGAACATGATGCCAGGGTAGCACTGGCAGCAGCCAACTGCCACTCACCCGCAGAGTTCCATCCACTCCCAATCTTCTCACTTATTGCCCCTTCCCATACTGAAATGTTCTCTTTCTCCCCTTTTAGCTGGTGATGGCAGTAATCATGTTGCCTGCGATGATGTTGGAAACATGCTCAGTGCTGCAAAGAAAAGTCAGCACTGAGACAAAGGCTCTCTCAGCAAGGCAATCTTTACTTCCTGCAGAAAGGGTACCCTCGCCAGCAGTCTTGCCACGAGAGTGTAACACACAAAGGAAAAGTGGGACATATTTATTCCTTACGCATTTGGGGTCATCCTTACTGCTGTATCTAATCTCTGTTGGTTGGAGCCAGACCTCACAATCTAAAACTGAACCTGATTGGCTGATACCTTAAAACTTTCTTGAATAGGTAAAGGCAATGGAGAAGTCCAAATAAGGAAGGGTCAGGAAGTTGCTTGCGAAAGGGCTTAGAAAAGTAATAACATAAATATCTTGGTTAAAGTACAAGGACATAGAATGTACTATGTGCCTGTGAGCATGGCTAACATAGGATAGGGCTTAACAAAGAGTTATCAGCAAAAAGCAAGAAGGCTTTGAAGAAAATCTTTGAAACAACTTGTTATTTCTAATAATTATGATTTATTCTTTAACAAGAAAGGAAACTGAAGAGGAACTTTTCTACTTCCCATACATGAATTTTAAAAACCTACTGTGTGCTGGCTGCTTTGCTAATTACTTGATGTTCATCATCTCAGTGAATTCTTCAAATAACTTGGTGAGGTAGGTCTCATTATGCCCATTTTGCAGAAGAAGATAACTGAGGCTTAGAGTTATTTGTCTAGTCTCACACTAGGCAGAGTTGGGGCTGTATTTGGCCTCAGGCTTGTTTTCCCATGCTTTTAACTTTCTTATCACTCTGCTTCCCATAGCATTTTCTTTGTATTTTTCAGGTAGAGCTCATCTTATTTTCGCTTATTATCTACATGTGGCAGTTCTGCTAGAGTGTAAGCTCTTTGATGGAAAGGGCCATCGCTCCCCAGCTAGCTCTGTTGTGGTTGGTTGAACTAGACCAGAAGCTTGTAGGTGAAAGGTTTGAGATGGCAGGTGATATGCATGTGCTTTTTGGGAGGCAGAGAGATGAACAAAGGAAGGAATGTCCAGTGGTGTCTTCAGGTCCACATACCTAGTTGCTGGAGGGATGAAGTCATGGTGCCTGCAGAAAACCCAGCTGAGGAAGCTGGTGTCCATGCAGGCTATGGCTTTCCCACCTGACTGGAAGAAACAGGTCTCACCAAGTAGAGTGCAGGACCAGAGCTGCTGATGGTGGAGAAACAGTGTTGAGGTCTGGAATTATACCCCAGGGCAGTGACAGACACACCTCTGCTCTTGTGGAACTCTAACCTAGATAAGGGAGCCAGCAGCAGCAAGAAGACAAATCTCTGAACAAGATAAAGTCAGATACAATAAGGGTGAGGGACAAGCTCAAACAGTGCTGCTGTGGGTGTCGCTGGGTCAGGCAGACATCCCCAGGAGGCGAAAAGAGTGCTGAAGTCTAGCTGACCAGGAGGGCCCAGCCCCGTGGAGACCAGAGCAGATTGATCAGGAAGGAGTGAAGGGCCTGAGGCCAGAGCCAGCTGGGGGTGTTATAGAAAAAGCAACTCACCTTGGCTGGCTGGAGGGGTGAGAGCTTGGGGAGGAGGGGCTTGATGCCAAACAGAGTCCGGATCACCGGGGTGGTGACTTCCCACCTTTATCATGCCATGTCACACCTGGAAACTAATATTTGTGCCCCTTTCCAAGATCCTTCTCTGAGGCTGCCAGTGGAAGACTCTCCGCATTGCGCTGTGAGGGGACTGCTTTCCCTGGAGCTAGCCCACATAGGACAGCTCTGGTGCCTCGAGTTGCCCCAGGCCCCACCTGGCTGCCCCAGGGGCTGAGACAAGCACAATCTCAGAAAAATCTATGGCTCATTTGGGCCTAACTGCTCCAGCTCCCCTGCTGGGAAGCTGTGATAAAGGACCTGTAGACTGTGGTCCCTTCGAATTTGCTTTGACTGATTTGCGGTAAGAACCCATGAAAGGGTTTCCAGCCAGGGACTAATCGCAGGGGTGGGTGTCTAATCTTTTGGCTTCCCTGGGCCATGTTGGAAGAATGATTGTCTTGGGCCACGTATAAAATACTCTAACATTAACGACAGCTGGTAAGCTTAAAAAAAATCACGGAAAAACTCAATGTTTTAAGGAAGTTTGTGAATTTGTGTTGGGCTGCATTCAAAGCCATCCTGGGCTGCATGCGGGCCATGGGCTGTGGGTTGGACAAGCTTGTACTCATGCTGGGTGATACACATTTTAAAGAGGCTGGGTGTGATGGCTCACTCTTGTAATCTCAGCACTTTGGGAAGCCAAGGTGTGCTGCTTCCCAGCTAGCTTGAGATCATCTGAGGTCAGGAGTTTGAGACCAGCCAGGCCAATATGGTGAAACCCCGTCTCTACTAAAAATACAAAAATTAGCTGGGCGTGGTGGTGTGTGCCTGTAATCCCAGCTACTTGGGAGGCTGAGGCAGGAGAATTGCTCAGAACCCGGGAGGCGGAGGTTGC
>PVKV010030274.1:0-22490 GCA_004027835.1 Alouatta palliata | reverse complement strand
GAAAGAAAGAAAGAAAGAAAGAAAGAAAGAAAAAGAAAGAGGCAAGAAGGAGAAGAAGGAGGAGGAGGGGGAGAGAGGGAGGGAGGGAGGGAAGGAAAGAAGGAAGGAAGGAAAGGAGGGAGGGAGGGAAGAAAAGAAAAGAAAAGATCCCAGCACTTTGGGAGGCCGAGGCGGGTGGATCACGAGGTCAAGAGATCGAGACCATCCTGGTCAACATGGTGAAACCCTGACTCTACTAAAAATACAAAAATTAGCTGGGCATGGTAGCACGTGCCTATAGTCCCAGCTACTCGGGAGGCTGAGGCAGGAGAATTGCTGGAACCCAGGAGGCGGAGGTTGCAGTGAGCCGAGATCGCGCCATTGCACTCCAGCCTGGGTAACAAGAGGGAAACTCCCTCTCAAAAAAAAAAAAAAAAAAAAAAAGAAAGAAAAGAAAAGAAAAGAAAGAAAAGAAAAAAAGAAATGAGAATTGGGCTGTGGCTAAGGACAGGCTGAGGCTCAGCTAATAATGGGGACAGGGCTGGATCTGGGATTGAGTGTTAGGTTGGGCTGGGGCCTGGGTTAGGGTTGGAGAGAGGGCTGGAGCTGGGAAGTGGATGGGGCTGGGATATAGCTAGAGATGGGGCTCCCTCTGCATTAATCTCCTCTCCCTGCAGTATCGGGGGCTCTGAGGATCCTCCCAGAAGTAAAGGTAGAGGGGGAGCTGGGCGGATCAGTTACCATCACGTGCCCACTTCCTGAAACGCGTGTGAGGATATATCTGTGCCGGGAGATGGCTGAATCTAGAACATGTGCTACCGTGGTATCCACCAACAACTTCATCAAGAATGAATACAAGGGCCGAGTCACTCTGATACAATACCCACACAAGAATCTGTTCCTAGTGAAGGTAACAGAACTGACCGAAAGTGACAGCGGCGTCTACGCCTGTGGAGTGGGCACAAACACAGACCGAGGAAAGACCCAGAAAGTCACCCTGAATGTCCACAGTGGTAGGTTCCTCTGCTGATTGGAGGCTCAGCCTACCCAGAAAATATTTCCACTCGGGAAGATCTGGACAGCCATCTAAATGTAACAGTCCCCAGACTCTTACACTGTTGCCATATAAGCCACATAATGATTGAGATCCGTATGAAACCTCAAAGTCAATTAACTTCATGGTCCACAGAATTTTCTGCCCATCATGGATAAAAGGAACAACATAGGTTCTCTCTTTGTATTTTTCATCCTACCCAGGGCATGGGGGCAGTGAGGGCTTGAGATTGAGGAGAGGCTCTGAGATGGAGGAAACTGGGAGCAAAAGGAAATAACTATCCTACATAATGTCCCATGAGAAATAAAGGAAAGGCACTAATTTATCAAGCCACATTTACAGGCCAATCTTATTCCTCTATGACCTGATCCTTTATTTCTCTGGAATCCCGCCTTTCTCCTTTCCTCCACTGAGTTCCCCACACATACACAGCACTAATTTAACAGCCTAGAAGACCTCTGCCGATTTTGCAGGAAATGTTGACTGGGCTGGTTGACTGAGGAACCAGCATTTCCTCCAGGGAAGCCCCAAACGCAGCTCTTCTTCTGCTCCTTTCTGTGGAACCTGCCCTCATTCCCTCACTGTCATCCACTTTGACTATATTAGCTTCAGCTTACGCCAACTGGCCCTTCCCCAAGCCTTGGTCTACCCCTAGAGACCACGAACATATTCCTCTTCCCTCCAATAGAATACGAGCCATTATGGAAAGAGCAGCCAGTGCCTGAGACTTCAAATTGGTTTCATCTGCCCCATTTGTTCCAGATGCCTGCACATGCCAGTTCTTCCAAATCCGTACCCAGAGGTCAGTTCACCATACCAAGGGTGGAAGGGGGGAGGGAGATACTGTGGCAGTGTGAAAATGGAGTAAGGGGTCTATGTTAAGTTCATAGAGTGGCTGGAAGAGCTGAGCTAAGTCTTAGGTGTATGTTCCCTGCCTTTAGAGAGGGTACCTACCTCCCTGAGATCTGCTGTCCATATCCTTCAAGCCTGTCCGACAGCCAGGACACGTGGTCTTAGCTGCAGAACTTATATATTACCACCAGGTGGCACCACAAGCAATGACGTTTGTGCTCCACTCACAAAATCTAGCTCTTATGAATGACTGCAGAAAAAAGCCTGGGCAGACATTTCCCAGCTGGAGATCATCATGTCTCGTGCTTCCCGCAGGGCTGTCTTCTACCTGCTGGCATCTAATGATTTTAGCTCTATTTTGCAACTAAAAGATTAATGTTGTTCATACTAATGATACCTTTACATTTCAATATCATCTTCCAGTTTTAAATGCATTTTGACATGCAATATTTCCATCATGTTATCCCATATGCCTGTGAGGTGGACACATTAATTGGACATTATTATACTAGGTGACCCTGCTGAGAGCCAGGAGGAACAGTGTAACTGAACGGATTATATAGCTAAGGTTGTGACTGATAGGGGTGAGATGGGGGAGAATAGATTAGCACACAAATACAGCACGAGGCAGAGTGGGAATAGGACTACAAAAAAGGTTTTTCCCATCTTCAGAGGTGGGTAAGCTCTTCTACCTGGGAAGTCAAGGAAGGCTTCCTGGAAGAAATGGTATTTGAAGCACATATACTTGGAATTGACTAGGTCTAGATGGCATGTTAAGAAGGCATTTTAGGCCATGAAGGTGCAAGAACAACAGTAGCCTGCACAGAAGGGAAGAGGTGGTGACCTAATCCTGTCGGAGAACAGAGTGTATAAAAGGAATATCATTTTTTCCTGCTACCTCCTCCAGTTACCACAGCAGCTCAAAGGACCAAGGTCCCTCCAGTCCACCACCCCTCCCCCACCACCCAAATCATCCACCATCCTCGAGTGTCTAGAGCATCTTCAGTAGTAGCTGACAAGCCCCCAACCCTCCTGCCATTCACTACAGCCTCAGAGATCTCAGCTCGGGGGGTGCTGCTCAAGCCTCGGACGGCCAGCTACAACCACCGCACCAGGCTGCACAGGCAGAGGTAAGAGACCACTGTCCAGGATCTAGAGTTAGGCTAGAATTAGGAGATCCACGGAAATGCACTGCAATGCCCACTATTAGAGACCCTCCTTGGCTTTGTCTCTAGGCCACTGTGAAATACACCACCTATGGGTATAACTCATTAGTTCCTTTAACAAGAATACACTTATCAATGGCCCAGCATTGATCCTGTAGAAAGAAGTGAGACCCAGCTCTTCCAGTCACTCTGATCATTCAAATCTGTTTTGATGGGGAAGAGCTAATGAGAATAAAAATAAAATAACTATTAAACTAGAAATATTAAAATTGCTTTCACCCATTTCTTTGTACTGTTTAATGTGGCTACTAGGAAATTTAAAATTACATATGCGACTCTGTGACTCACATATCTATTGGACAGCTCCAGTTTAAAGGCTGGGGTTCAATCCAGAGCAGTACTGCAATATACCACTAGGGGGAAGCATTACAGCAGACTCCAAAGGTGGTTGGGGAAAAAAAACCCTGTAACAATCAAAATTGTTTTTCCATATGCAAAGACAAAGGTGGGGGGGACCTCCAAAATCATTTGGGTTCTATAGATAGGAGAAACTGGGGCCATGAGAGCCAAGTTGTTTCAAATAGCATCAGGACTCCTAATTTCTAGTTCAATAGAACTGGGACTCCCGATTCCTAACCTATTAGCAGAGAATACATTAACTCCAACCAGCATTTGCTTACTCTCTACTACGTGGCAGGCATTGTGCTATGTTCTGAAGGATGTGAAAAGATGACACTATGCAACATCCAGGTCTTACTAACATAAGTCTGACTGTGATAAAGTCTGACACAGTCATGAACACAGGAATTAGAAACCCAAAGCGCGCGCGCACACACACACACACACACACACACACACACACACACAAATGATTCTGGCTTACTGTAATTAGGAAGAAAAGAGAACTTACACAATGTCGCTTTAAGAGAAGTAAGATTTCAATATGCAGAGAAAATTGAAGGGAGAACTTCCAGGCAGAAGGAGCACTGTGAGAAAAACATCCTTTTCCCCACCATTATAAGGAACTAGCCCAGTCAATATTTGCAATAATCTCCTGAAGAAACTGAGGTGCAAAACTTTGGAAGGTGTGTTAAATTCTTTACATCCACTCTTATTTCATCCTTACAGCAGTTCTGCGAAATACGTTTTACTATACCCATTTATGGAGAAATAAGTCTCAGAGAGGTTAGGAGTCTAGTTCAAGTTCACACAGGCAGTAAAAGGCAGAATCTGAATTTGAATTCGAGTTTCCTGGCTTCATATAAGCAAGTCTTTTTGGGCAGGGAGGTGGAGTGAATTCTGTTTACAAAGGGACAAACCTGTAAGTCCTCTCCGAAAACGTTGTCCACACAGGAGCGCGCCCTCAACCCACCTCCTTTAATAATCTCTTCCTCCCTCTCTCCGTTTCCTTCCCTCCCCAGAGCATTGGACTATGGCTCACAGTCTGGGAGGGAAGGCCAAGGATTTCACATCCTCATCCCGACGGTCCTGGGCCTTTTCCTGCTGGCACTTCTGGGGCTGATGGTGAAAAGGGCTGTTCAAAGGAGGAAAGGTGAGCGACTGGGCTGGGGGCTTGGGTAGGGAGAGCTATACTGCCCAAAGAGCCCAGAGCGTTCAGAACCCCCTTTTGAACCTCCAGGGGAAATTCAGCGAGCTTTCAATGAGCAGCCTGGGGTGCAGGGAAGTGGGGGTCACTGGTCTGAGGACCAGGGTGGCCTGGGCCCTTTAGTCTTCTGGGCAGGACAAGGCGGTGCCTCGTACATTTCGCACGCTTGGAGCATCTCCAGGTCAGACACTGCCAAGCCCTGGGGAGGAGGCAGCCTTTCATCTGGGGAGGGTGGCACGGGCCTCTGATGCCATTTTCCTTCCTCTTCGTGCGGCTTTGCGGGGAAGCCCTCTCCAGGCGGGCTCGTCGACTGGCTGTGAGGATGCGCGCCCTGCAGAGCTCCCAGCCGCCCCGCGGGTCGCCGCAAAAGCGCTCCCAAAACATCTACAGCGCCTGCCCGCGGCGCGCTCGTGGGGCGGACGCGGCAGGTGAGCGGCCGGGAGCGCCGCGGGGAGGAGCGGAAAGAGTGCGCTGTCTCCGGGAAAGCTGGGCGCGGCGGGGCGCCCTCCTAGGTCCCAGGGCTTCCTGTAGGGTGGGGCGGGGGGGTGAAGCCGGGGGTCGGGGAGTGAGGTCGGGGACGGGGGGAGCGGGGGGGAGGCGGGAAGGCGGGAGGTCGAGACCGGGGGCCGGGGGGTGGGCGGAGGGTGGGGCTGGAGCCTGGGCCACCGCCTCACCCCGCCCTCGCTGTTCCCTAGGCAATGGGGAGACCCCCGTTCCAGGCTCCAGGGCGCAGGTAAGCTCCGCTCCGGCCCTGATTGGCAGCCGCGGCCCGACTGGGCAGCCCCAGCCCTGGGCGGGACCCGAGTGCAGCTCCCTGCGCTGCCGCAGTGATCTAGAATGCGAGTTTCCCAGCAGCTCCTGAGCCCTGAGCAGAGGAACAAGTTGTTTCAGTTTCCTCCTTCTTCGGTGTCAGGAGATTGAGTACAACAGCAAGCTCATGCTGTCCTCAAGCGCTTGCACATTCTAACAGCTGCAGAGTATAATATAGGACCAGGTGGAAAGTTAAACAGATGCCCTACTCACAAGGTAGGGCTCCTCCAATTAGTGTTCCTGCTCCCTTTTGCTAATAGTAACTGCTTGCTCTTCCTATTGGTCATAGATAGTTACACCTGCACAATTCTCCGAGTGCTTCCAAGTAATCTCAGAAGGCAGTGACTAAGACCCTTTCCTTGCTCCCAGCTTCCTATGTCCCAGGCTGCCTGTGGCACCCGGACTGCTGCTGCCCCTGGGTCCCGCACATTCCAGGATGAGGATGGAGGAAGGGCAGGCCAGGCCAAGCATGACGAATTAACAGTCTTTACCAGGCTCAGACCAGGAGTCCGTGGGTCTTGAGGACCTCACATTCTTCTCGGCCTGTTTCCGTAGTTTCTTGAGCTGTTTCTTCTTCTGGTAGGGGATCTTGGCCTTCTCCTTCCCCTTCTCCTCCACGGTGGCTGTCACTGCCTGGTACTTCCAGCCAACCTCGTGAGCCAGGTGCCCCAGATAGGCAAACTCTTGTAGGCTTCAGACGCACGATCTTGATGGCAGCAAGAACCACCACTGCTTTTTCTTGTCATAGGGCGGTGGGATGCCGTCAAACACGTTAGGGCGGTCCAGGGCAGCCTGGCCTCACTTGGCCTAGCGGGGCAGCATGCTTTGCACCATCCGCCGGAAGATGCCACTGGGGGCCCGGAAGTGGGGGGGGGTGCCCGGAAGTGGGAGGGACCGGAAGTGGTGGGGTCTTGGGAAGGGTTGGTATTCATCCGCTTGCAGAGGAAAGGGAGTACTTCGACTTGTTTCTGTAGAAATTGCCAGGAATGTTGATGCCTTCACAGCGTATGACCACCACCTTACAGCCCAGCAGTACCTGCTTAGCCATGATGGCCTCCAGTCGGCCCAGGAGATGGCCTCAGCCATAGAGGACCTGCACCTCTGCCATCTTCAGCAGCCAACTGGGAAGAGAAAATCCCTGTTTTGAGTGTAGATTAAGTTAATGCAGCCGACTCCAAAAGACAAGGCTCACGTGGTGGAAGCCTACCTCCCCCTCCTCAAGCAAAGGCTCAGAGGCACAGGGACAGGAAGAGGTGGCCTGAGCCTGTGAGTGAAGAGGTCGTCTCCGGACTGAAATTCCCTCTGCCTGTTTGCTGTACGGTCCTCTGGAGTCTTGCTTGCTTCGTGGTCAGTACTCAGCCACCAGGACCGTGTGCACCTCCCAGCTCACAGGAGGGAGGAGGAGAATGCTGCTTCTTAAGCCTATGACCCTGACGTTTCCCACCGTTTCCACTTGCATCCTACAGGCTAAAACTTAACTTTCCCTGGAAGGGAAGTGACCCTCCCTTCAAGGGAGGCTGAGAAATGCCATCCCCAGCTGCTCAATCGTAGGCCTGGCTAAAAAGGGAAGAGTAGTACCCAGCAACAAGAGGCAGTTCTGCGCAGTCCCCTCTTGCTTCTGTGGCTGGCCCTTCCCCGCCCCCGCTAGAGAAGGTTCGCACCTGCGTGGCAGTGGTGCAGCACTGTCTGTCCACTCCGTCTTTCCAGCAGCCCTTTTCTCTGAAACTGCCCTGTGACCACACAGACCCTCACCTGGGCCTGCACCTTGCTCCAAGCTGATCCTGCCTCTCTACTTGAAACTCTTATTCCCACTATTAGGGGCAAAAAACTTGGTGGAACAAATTTATAACAAGGTGCCTATGCTTAATGACTCACTATTATAGTCTCCACGGGGAGTATTTCCATTTCTTGAGCCAAATAAGTTAATCTCAAATGATGAACTATAACAGGCAGTGAAAGATAAATTTTTATTTTTTTAACAAATTTAAAACTTTCTTATTATCAAAGGAAGTTAAAACATAATCGAAGATAGTGTGAAAAAGTTATGCATCTTGATATCTCTCTATTCTATGTGTCACCTTCAACTTCGTGCACCGTTTCTCCTATCGTTACGTGCTGGTTAATTTGCTTCGGGTTGACATCTTAGCTCTTCTGGGATCCAGGTCTTTCTTGACTGGTCTTACATCATCTAAGGGGAGTGCTATTCACATGTGCTTATGAGCTGTCTTTCATTGATTACTTGACTGAGTTTCGAACCTCGCTGACATTTATACCAGGACCATCTAATTTTCTTTCTTAGTTTTCTTTGCTCTCATTGTTACTTCTCTTTTCAACCTTCTCTTTTTATTTCTTTTCTGTTTTGTGGCTTCTTATTTCCTTGACTGATGGAAGACATATTTTCAAAGCAAGATGCTGCTGCTTCCCTCTTTAGTAAAGTACAAAATATATAATTTCCTTTCACTGAGTACTTATGGAATGCCTACTGTGTTCAGGCTGCTGGACATCTAGTTCTCAGAGCTTGTGTTTAAATACATAACCATCCCCCTCGTGGCCTTCTTCAGTGGATGCACTAGTAACTGTGTCATCTTGGGGGTCATTGGCACAGTCTTGTCTTCTGAGAACTGACCATCCTCAAGGTGGATGATCCTGAAGTTTCCTTCTTGGGAAGAGGAGCACCAGTGTGCCTTGTGGGTTGCCATCTTATCCCCTTCACCACCCATCCCCTTCCTGGAATGCACTGTCACAATGCCACGTCACGGCATCTCTGAGCCTTACAATGGTGCAGAGGGTGACTCATCCTGCTTCTGAATAACTCCCTAAGAAGATGCATATTTATTCCACAAGTCACAGCATCTTATCCCCCAAGGGATACTCCTGTGGCAGCTGGGTCTCTTTCAGGCCCATGCTCAGCCACATGATTTTACTCTGAGCCCCATTTAAGGTATTTCCTGCCTACATGAGGTCTCAGTGATTTCCAGTTACCTCAGGTGAGGCACCACCATGAAAATCCCCAGGGTTACCCCACTTGATGGAGCTGAGCCGCCTCTGTGTCTTTGCCTCCTGGAACTCAGCAGCCATGCCCATGCCCCATTGTCCGCTACGAAAATCCACCTGGGGAGATATTAAAACCACCCTACTCAGATCCAGTGATGCTTCTTTCATT
The DNA here is from genome assembly GCA_004027835.1 of Alouatta palliata. Classification (NCBI taxonomy): domain Eukaryota; kingdom Metazoa; phylum Chordata; class Mammalia; order Primates; family Atelidae; genus Alouatta; species Alouatta palliata. The sequence goes on along the minus strand of PVKV010030274.1, from coordinate 13,860 downwards.
GTCCCCAGGTGTCTGAATCTCCCTGGCTCCATGCCCCATCTCTGAAGACCAGCTGTGAATACGTGAGCCTCCACCTCCAGCCTGTCGCCAAGATGGAGGACAGTGATTCAAACGACTACATCAGTGTTCCTGCCTGACAACTCCCCAGCTGTCCCCTGACCCCAGGCCCAGACTGTGGTGCCCGGGAGTCTCGTCTGTCTGCTGATATCCAATACCTGCTTCATGTGTTCTCAGAGCCATCATCACTTCCCATGCCCCATCTCAAATCCCATCCCCTTCTATCTGTTCCCTGAGGGTGGCTCTGTCCCCCAGGTCCTCTTGCACACCTTGGCAGCCCCCTATAGTCGACAGGTAATGTCTAGGCATGCAGAGCAGTTGTCCCAATGCCACTTGCTTCCTTTTCAAGCCATCTAACAGGCTGTGGGATTTGCAGAGCGTTTCTTCAATGTCTTTGACCACAGGGTTGTTGCTGCCTAGGTTCTAGATCACATGACATCAGGCTGCGGCAGAGACAGAGCTATTCTCAGCATCCTTCCCAGGCTTCGGTCTTACGCAAATAGAAGTCTGTTGTTCTGAGTTATGTGGATAAGCCTCAGCCCCATGGACTAGGCAGGGGTCTAGTATGAAAACACTCCCAGAAATGGCTTTGCCCCGATCCAAAAGTTAGCACCTGCTACTGAACATCTACTTATCTCAAGTTATATGCTAAGGACAATTTATCCTGATGTGGTGATGTATTCTAATTTTCAGAACCGAGCTTGTTAGGGAGATTTGCATATAAAAAAAGGCTTTGTCATCTCTTTATCTTTCTTCCATAGCCTGATGCTATTTGTGCACTTAACTTTGGTCTGTTTTAGTCATTCAGAACTATTACATTTCTCAGCTTTCATAAATGTTCCTCATTTCTTTGCCAGTTCCAGACAATGTATAGCAAGGTGAAGAAGGAAAGCAGTCAGGAGTTCCTGGGTGGCCAGGGCTCTGCAGTAGCACTTATGTCATGGAAGAAGAGATATCCCACCTCCTACATATACTTTTTGTCTAAGTTTTTGGAACAAGGTCATAGTCAGAAGTTACACCTTCAGATTGATGCCGACCACAAAGTTCAACCAGAGCTTGAGGCTAGATGCCCAGCCTTGCTTCTGGGAAGAAGGCCTTTTCTGGCTATGCAACACAGTCTCGCTGGGCATTCATCCAGAAATAGAAAAGAAAGGCTGCCAGATTTGAGTTGTGTTGCCTTTTATTAGCAGGGAGTGTCGTCACAGATTGGACAGTGCATCCGGGTGCAATGTCATCACCAGCAAGGTCAGGTTCACATACAAGTGGCAGATTAGGGAAGAATGACTAGCATTAAAAAGAAAAAGGAGGGCACCAAGGGAAAGGGGTGATGGGGTAGGCTGTTGAGTGTGGGTGGGAAATGAAATGTTAGTGAGCATCTGCTTTGTGCTGGGCACTTTAATCCACGTTTTATCTTTTATCATTTACTTTTCAAACTGAACCTCTTCCCCACACCCCCACACCCGCCAATGCTCTGTCCCTGCAGATATCAGAAGACAGTGTGATTTCCATGTTCTAAAGTTCAGTTTTACGTCCCAGAATTCCTCTCTGTTTTTCAATAATCCAAAGACAGGCAAAAAAAAAAAATTTAAACCACAGTTTATTAAGTACTTACTGAGCACCCCTCCACTGCCCCACACTGTGGTAAGGATTGTGAGGGGTAAAGGAGAAGGAGGGGCACAATATTCTGCTGCCTTCATGGAACTTAACAGTCTCACAAATAAATAGAACATCAGTTGAAATACTGACATTAATTAAATAGAATTGTAATAAATACAGGAATCTTCTTTGTACACTCTCCACATCATCCAGAGGCACCTTCCCTGACTCTTGCTGGGGCTGCTTAAAGAATGACTTCTTTGATAATATTCCTGGGCCAAGAATGGGACCCATGGCCAAGGGTGTGAAGTGTCCAGCGAACAGCATAGGAAGGGAGACTGTTTGAAATGACACAGGGAATGGACTAGTGGAGGGGGAAGGGAGTCCTGGTCTAGACATTCAGAACTTGTAGAATTTCTGCATCCAGGTCAGAAGAACATCCACTTCCCCAAGGGCTTTGGTCAGAGCTGCTTCCATGTCCAACTAAAGGGAAAGGAGGGTTGAAGGTCAGCCAGGTTAGCTATGAGAATAGTCTTTCTTCCAACGTGCCATGCCTGAAACAGACCTGACTCCAATCCAGGGGATGGGTCACCTTTGGGTGACCTCTGATGAGCTCACCTGCCTGTCACTTTTCCTCCATCTACATGTGTTTGTCTCCTTCGGCGCTGAGGATAAACAGGACGGTGAGTAGTCGTGGGCAAAGAACAAGGGGAAAGTATATGGCACCCCGAATAACAGGAACCACAAACTCCGGCATGGGGTGGATGTGGCCCACCACCTGAATCCACCACGCAGGTGAAGTGAGCCCAGCTGGCCCCTCTCCATCAGATATTATTATTCTTCACCATTTATTTATAGGCTGATGCATCTCTTCCTCAAAAAGTGATCAAAATCATTTGTGTTTTGACGGGGGCTGGGGATGAAATGTGGATTTTGTTGTCATAATTTTGGAAAAGCCAGTATAATTTCCCATAATTGTTTTTCACAACTAAACCATTTGAGCATCATGAAAAATACTGCAGATGTCTATGAGGTAGGGGTGGAGTTTCTCCCTTCTTTCTCCCTCTCTTCTGACTTCAGTTGCCCAGCTCAAGTACCCACAAAACACAGGCAAAGTTTCTCTAGTAAAATCATCTTGTAGGGAGGAAATATAAAAGCACCTTGGCTTGAAAACTGGAAGAAAAAAAGATCACTTAATTTACAATACTTCCGCAAATATACCTGTGCTCCTGCTAAGTCAGGGGGCTTTTGGGCAAAGCTGATGGCATCCCCTGCATTACATTCTGCACTGGGTCTCTGAGGCACCTTCATGTGACAGTTCAGCCTAGTCTGTTCTGCTGCATGGAGAAGCTCTCAGCTCTTGGCCTTACCTGTTTAAATGCTCTCCGGAATAGCAGAAACCGCCTGTGTGCACTGTCTCTGATGGCAAACATCTCATTTTCCTGCTGTATAACATGGAAAAAGAAATTGTGCCAAGCTTTGGGTAGGAGCAGATACAAGCTCCCTCTCACTTTTCCTGGTGATGCCACAGGGGTTCCCAAAGCCTGAGAGGCCAGGGCTGAATCCTGCATCCCCAAGGTGCCCAATACCAAATTCCCACCTTGTGACAGGGGCTGCCTCCTTTAATTCTCACAGCAATCCTGCCAGGCAGGAGTGGTCATCCCCATTTTACAGATAACAAACTGAAGCCTAGGGAGGTAGAGGACTTTGCAGAGGGTCACTCAGTGGATTGGAAGGAGACCTAGACTGGAACACAGAACTGCCAGTATCCAGAGCCTGTGATACTCACACTGGGTTGCAGTTGTGACACGATGAGAACGAAGTTGTTGGCCAGAGTGGAGAATGACTTCAGAGTCCTGACTTCAACCGTTCTATCGTGGTAGTTTTTGAAAACAGTTTTCAAGTAGAACTCCAGCAGGGTGTGGACAAGGTAACAGCTCTCAGCAGCCTGGGGAAGGTCTGGATCACTGCTGAGCCAAGGCCTCTGCCCACCCTGGCCCCCTAGAGGAATGACCCACACGCCACCCAAGACAAGATAAGCACAGCAGAGATAGGGATCTTCTAGGAGGTGATGATGAACCTTAAATCTGTAGGAGCCTTTCAAGGGCCATGGAAAGCAGCATCTTTATTTGACAGGAGGAACCAGGACCCAGGGAGAGAAATGACCTGCCCTCGGTCACATAGTAAATCAGTCGCAGACACAGCTGAGCTCCCAGGATTCCTGACTGCCTGTCTGGTTAATATTATCTTTCTTCTCTGTCAAGTGGGTTCTTTAACAGCTGTGGGGATGTGATGGACCCTGAAAAGCACTTGAACTTGGACTTGGTGGTAGAGAGTTGGCTGAGAACAGAAGAAATCAGGTGAAACTAATATCTTTGGACACAGCAATTGCACTCCAGCCCTCTCAAGCTCCTGAAGCGCCACATCTTTCAGGGCTCAGAGCTCAGCAGGTTTGTCCCCACTAGATGGGTGATATAAGAAGATGATGACCCATCCATGATAACATAGTCTGCCTGACCATGGTGAAAGAAAGGATGAATCCTTTTGCTAGATATTATCTTTAGTCACGAGCTTGCTTTGCAAACAGAAAGAAAAGATGTCTCCATGTTAGGGGTCAGCACAGAAACCAACTCTGCAGATACGTGCTGCTTCCCTAGATCCCTAAATCTGTCCAGTCCGGGAAATATCAAAGGCCAGAGGGACCAAAGGAGGACCCAGGAAAATGGACCTAGAGAAAAGGATGAAGATGGAAGAGGGGACATGAACCTGAGTGGATGTCCATAGGGCCTACACAAGTAAAAGAGAAATATGTAATTCTCTGGCTAAATGGAGAAAGATGTTTACAAGCCTCCACCTCGCCTGCTCCCAGTACCACCGCATACACGCACTACATAGCAGTAACCCCAGGCACTGACTTCCCTGGCTCACAGCCTCGCCCTGTCCTATGTAAGGTCAGTCCAGGGAAGAAGTGAAGAACTTTCATCAACCTCCCTTAAGAAATCCTTGCACTCTCACCCATAGTAGACCAGAACCAGAGGGTGGTATCCCCAAGGTGTGATTACCGACACGTCCTGCAGAACCTCCTGCCGCAGCAGCCGGACACTCGTGATGTTATCTTGAGCCTGCTTTGCAAACAGAAAGAAAAGATGTTTCCAGGTAAGGGATCCGCGTAGAAACCAACGCTGCAAATACGTGCTGCTTCCCCAGACCCCTAAATCTGTCCAGTCTGTGAGATCTCAAAGGCCAGAGGGACCAAAGGAGGACCCAGGAAAGGCTGTGCTGAACAGGCTCATGGCGAGGGGAGACAAAGTTGCAGCCATAAAAATGACTAAGCTTGGCCCCCAAGAAGCAAATGGAGTCCCAGTAGTTCTTCTTAATTCTTAGAGCCTGAATACAGATCCGACAAGGAAGCCGTTTGATGCCTCTGGTCATTTGAGATGGGAGGAAATAAGCCTATCTGCTTTAAGGACCATTATGGGCAGGATTTTTGCTCCAGATTCCACATGGTGAGGAAGCGGGGTGTGAGGGAATACTATACCCCAGAGCTGCCTCTCACCCTCGGAGCTTCCTCCGCAGCCCAGCCATTCATTACAGTTCTCAGATTTAGAGCCAAAGACGCCATTCAGGACAAAGCCTTGATGAATCTAGCTCTCTTCATGGTTTCCCTTGGGCTCTGTTTATGTCACCGGAGACTGACCACATTTTTTTCTGAGCCCGTTTCCTCACGTGTAAGTGGGGCTTGCAGTGCCTTCTGGCCTCACAGAGTTATTATATGGGAAACTGATTAGCAAGCTGCGAAGGGCTCCAGAATCATAAAATAGCATCCTCCCACTGCCCCCCGACCCACTGCCCACTGCCCCCCAGAACTCCCATGGCTGGGTCCGGAACAGCACCTGACTCACCATAGTGTCCTTCACAGCCCAGAAGGCTTCCCACAGTTTCTGGGGAACAACCCCCTTCACTTGGCAGGGCCCAAATTGGAATTTTTGGCCCTGGGCCCCTGGCACCTGGCTCCAGAGAAGCAGAAGACTCAAGCAAGGGAGTGCAGCCATCTGCATTCGAGAGGCCATCGCCAGCAAAGGGGGACAGGAGGGTCTGCTGAAAGAAAGGGAGGCAGCTCCTGAGGCAGGCCCTCTGACCCAGAGTGATATGCCCTGGAAAAATATTCTGAGGGTCTGCCGAGGCCAATCCCTGGGGCTCTTGAATGGGAAAATTGAGACTATTGCAAACCGGTGGCCAAGGGTGCCCTGGGGTGAGGCAGGGTTCTTTCTACCCCTCCAACTTAAGGTCGCTGGCCTTGCCATCTCTCCACCTGCTCTTGCCCACCTTGCCCATCCACCCTCACATGCCCTGTACCTCCTCCTCCTCCATCACAGTTCTCTCTTGCCTCAAACGTGTGAGTCAGAATTTGACTGAGAAGAGTGGAGAAATGGGAGTTTCTAATGTGCCACATCTGGGGAGTCCAAACCCAGGAAAACAAAGAGTTGAACTAAATGTGTGCTTGTTCAAGTTCTGCCCTTAAGTCACCACGCACACATAGGAAGGAAGTCTTTTTCTCCTGAGTGTGGGATTAATTCTGGTTCCAGGAAGGGGCACAGAGGGCATGACAGGGTCACACACACACTCTGCCACCTCCACTAACCACTCACTCTTGAGTCTAAGAATTCACTTTTTAAGCAACCAAATAAGAGAGAGGTATCAGATTTCCAGATGAATCATCTCTAAAGCCTTCCTCTGAAGTGCCAGTTGGGAAGCACTGTGTGAAGACCCTCCAAGCTGGGGAACCTAACGCCATTGTGTATTTATTATAACTGATGCAGAGAATTTCTTTCCACCTGGCTTCTTTGCCCTTTGCCCTTTACCTCCCTCTCTCCCTCCTTCCTTCCCTTCCCTTTCTTCCTTCCTTCCTTCCTCCCTTCCTCCCTTCCTCCCTTCCTCCCTTCCTCCCTTGCTCCCTCCCTTTCCCACTCTCTCCCTTTCTTTTGTACTTCTTTCCACAACCATTTAAGAACCTTTCTTACTCTAGACACTGGTCTGACACCTGAAGGAACTGCCTCCCACCCCTAGACTGGGAGGAGGAGCAAAGAGGACCCGGTTCTGCCCGCACTTGGGCTAGGAGCCGGAGACCCTGGGTTAGAGGCCACGAGGGGCAGGGGCTATACTTCAGCATCTCCTCAATGTCTTCTCATTCTGTTCTTTCAAACTCCACAAGCTCTTTTTTTCAGACAGGATCTCACTCTGTTATCCAGGCTGAAGTGCAGTGGCATGATCTCGGCTCACTGTAACCTCTGCCTACCAGGTTCAAGTGATTCTCATGCCTCAGTCTCCTGAGTAGCTGGGATTTTTGTATTTGAAAATATTGAAAACACATGCCGAGCTAATATTTTTGTATTTTTAGTAGAGATGGGATTTCACCATGTTAGCCAGTCTGGTCTCAAACTCCTGATCTTAAGTGATCTAACTGCCTTGGCCTCCCAAAGTGCTAGGATAACAGGCATGAGCCACCACTCCCAGCTAAACTCCAGAGGCTTTGCAGCCTGTATTGAAAATTCGTCTCTTGGTCTCATATTCCTCCCGGTCTTCCTCCCAGGCAGCCTCAATTCTTCTTGGTGTTAAATTGGCAAAAGCAGCTCCTCATCACAGTCATGTCTTGTCCCTATGTCAACACTCAGAAAGTTGACTTCTGCTGTCCCGGCCTCAACCCCATTCACAAATAAAGCAGAAGTCTAGTTCTTCAAAGAAAAGTACCCAAGAATCCCCCATGCTCACCTCTCGTCCTGTAAGTGATGCTTGAGGGCTGGCTGTCTGGAGGGGACTGGTTCTTTTTGCAGAAGAGAAGAGTTAGACAGGCACGCTCACCATTCACCAATCAGAGACGTAGCTATGGGTAAAAGGTTCCTGTCCCAGCCACGGAAGTTGTTTCAGAAGTAAAAATTTGCAGGCAAGCAAGGTTTGTGGAGATTTGGGCGTATATATGGGGGCTGAAGGGGCAGGGGTGGAGGAAAAAGAGGGAGGTGGAGAAAGGGAAATTGGTCATGCTTTCCTAGAGTATTACTTAATTGCCTAGTCACCCTTCACTTTAAGACAATAGGGTGATCGGGAAAGCAGCCCCTGAGGTAAGATGAGACCTGGGTCTGAGTTCAGGCTCTACCACTGGCTGTGTGGGCAGGGGCAAGTCTCCTAGCTTCTCTGAGCTGCAATCTCTGCATGTATAAATTTCTTAGAAATCTGTCCCACCTCCCCGCAAGGGCAAGTGTAAGAAACAAATGCAAAATCAACAGAGGTGATTGGTAAACTCTGTACACACGTAAATACATTATTACTGTGCAGCATACACCAGTCTCCTTACTGTCAAAATAATTCAATAATGATGCCCTGTTCATGTTGGGACAGAAGTTCATGGCGAAGGATAACCTGTAAGGACCTCTCCTTTAACCCATCAGGGCCAGGAAGTTTAGAAGTGTTTCCTGACATGCAGCTACTCATGATTCCAAGGGTTAAATCACTCAACCAAAATATGCCTGGCATTAGGTTCTGGAAACTAGGAAGAATAAGGAAGTGTTTGCATGGACAAGCCCAGAAAGCTGGGAGCCCTGGTGCTCTGGTGGGCTAGTCTTGGCCTGTGTGGGTCTGAACCACTCAGGGGACACAGACAGTGTGATATGCCAAGACTGCCAGTGCAGTTAAGAGCTCTGGTCCTATCTCCAGCTAGCAAGGCACTCAGCTCTAGGCTCCACCGTGTGCCCAGTGAGGGCGTTGAGCAGAGCAATGTTTCCCAAAGCACAGTCCTCAGACTCTAGGCTTGAGGAATTCTTGTCTTGCAAGATCCTCCATGGAACAAATGAGTCCTAATGAGGTCAATTAGAGAGCCCTGGCATGTGCTAGCCCGTCCTGGAAATGTCTGATGCTTCTTAATTCTGTTTCATCCAGTATTTCCCATAAGTGTTTGCCCACATCCCTGAGGAATACATTTGGGAATCAGGGATTGGCCAACTGTAGGTCACAAGCCAAATTCAGCCACTGCTAAGCTGAGAACGGCTTCACCTTTCGATCTAAGAGAAGTTTTTACATTTTGTAATGATTGGGGGAAAAAATCAAAAGAAAGCCAGTATTTTCAGGTTTCAGTATCCATAAATGAAGTTTTCATGGGTCGCAGCCAAGCCTGTTTGTTGACATATTGTCACTAATTGCTTTTGTGCTACAGAGGCAGAGATGAGTAGTTGTGACTGAGACCATATGGCACGCAGAGCCTAAAATATTTCCTAGCTGGTTCTTTACAGAAAGAGTTTGCCCAACCTGGGTCCAGGCATCAGAAACGGAAGTAGGGATGTGATGTGGGGGACAGGATAACCTCCTCCAGCTCAGTGGAGATCAAAGAAAAGAAGTGAGTGAGCAGAACAGGCCCGTGGCAGACTCTTCCCAGTCTCTCTGGCACCAGCACCCCCTCCCTCCATCTCGTACTCCGTGTTGTTTATTTTCTTAAGCAAACAAAATACTCCTATGCAGTCCTTGGCCAGCAGCCTGCTTGGCTATACCTGCCAACAGCAGGAATCCTTTGTTCCTGGAGGGCCTGAGTCTTACCCTCCAGAACCAGGCACAGCCCCACAGCACACTCTCTTTTCCCCTGTAAGGATTTAGGGCATTACCAAGAACCACCAACTAACTACCATGAGATAAAGATGTCAAGAGGCAGTGATGAGACAGAAAAAAGACCAGGTGAAAGTGCTGGAGTAATAGGTGAGTGGGAGGCAGGAGACAGCTAAGGCAGGAAGCTGAGAGGGAAAATGAGCCCCTGGGGCAGCTGCAATTGTAGACAACCGTCTGCAGATAGGCGAGGAGGGCAGGCACGCGGGATGAGCTGTTACAGGGCAGGCTGGAACAGAGGCATGAGGTCACGGATACACCTTGGCTGACCGCAGGATACACCTGGGATCATGAGTAGCTCACTCTGTCTGAGGAAGGAATCATATAACATGGATAGTTCGGGTAAACACGTGCCTGGGCCTCAGCCTCCGATGAGCTTATCATAGCATCATTACCTGAGAAGGAAGGGGAAGGAGAGAACCTAGGGACATTGGCCCAACATCAACTGAGAATCTAGTTATGAGCACAAGCTTTGGAGGCAGACAGACCTGGGTTCAAAATGTGATTGAGCCACATATGAGCCCTCTGAGTTTCCGCTTCCTCATTTGTGAAATAGAGTCCTCATAAGCCCATGAGGATGATGACCTGCAGCTCTGATTGCCAGGTGTGGTCCATGAGCCAGCGATAATAGCATTATCTGGGACGTGTTAGAAATGTGGAAGCTTGGGCTGGGCGCAGTGGCTCACATCTGTAATCCCAGCATTTTGGGAGGCCAAGGTGGGAGGATGGCTTGAGCCCAGAAGTTTGAGGTCAACCTAGGCAACATGGCATAGACCCCATCTACAAAAATATGTAAAAATTAGCTGGTTGTGATGGCACATACCTGTGGTCCCAGCTACTTGGGAGGCTGAGGCAGGAGGATCATTTGAGCCTGGTGGAGGTTGAGGCTGTAGTGAGCCATGGTCTTGCCACTGCATTCTGCCCTGGGTGACAGAGCAAGACCCTGTCTCAAAAAATTAAATAAATAATAATAAAGTAGAAACTCAAGCCCTTCCAAAAAATGACTGAATTAGAATACATTGTTTAAGAACCTTCCAAGGTGATGCTTATGTATGTTAAATTCTAAGAAACATCAGCATAAAACACATGAAAGACTTAGTGTCTTCTGCGTGGTAAATGCTTAATCAAGAAGAGCTCCAAGTGACGGGAGGAAGGACTGGTTTAGGGGATCTCAATGAGGTGACTTCATACTCAGGGGACACTGGGCAATGTCTGGAGACATTTTTGGTTGTCATAACTGGGAGGTGCTATTGGTATCTAGTGGAATGGGCTGGGAATGCTGCCAAACTGCCTATAGGGCACAGGACCGCCCCTCATCACAAAGAATTATATGATCTAAGGTCAATAGTGCTGAAGGTAAGCAACCCTGGATTAGAAGGAAGCAGTGGCTATGGGGGACATAGCTGGAATAGGAACAGAGAAAGAGAAGAATATAACCTTTACTGGGAAGGGAGGCAGTAGACTGATGAGACGATCAGGGGAGTGGGAAAAACAAGATGGCAAGTTGGAAGGCAGTGGCCAGAGGCCACCAGGTGGGAACAGTGGGGAGACCTGGCTCACTGGCCCACCTCTGGGGAAGCCCCAAGTCTCAGACTTTGAGAGGTTGAAGGAAGTGGGGCTGGTCCTCTTGTCCAGATTCATGCATTTTTATCCAAACTCTCTCCTGGACCAGACCAAGGTCTGCAGCTCTACTAACCTCTATGAAAGGATGGAACTTGTGGAGTTTTTCAGAAATAATGGGTAGAAGAAAAGTTTATCTAAAGATAAATCTTCACATACAAGGCTGTTGTTTTTTTCTCCAAAATACTCATTAGATTCAGAGGTTTTATTCTAATAATCTCATGTCGTCTCTGTCCTGTATATCTCTCTGCAGAGCCTGAATTTCACATTTGAGAAATAAATCTACTCACATTCCATACCCCCTACAAAGTCCTTTAAACCTAACGGGAGAGAAAGGGACTGAGCCACCATGGGCCAGAGTTCCTTCTCCACTTCCACTTCTGTGTGAAGCAATAAAGAAGTCACCCTTAAACCTGAACCTCTCCTCTTTCTGATGGATGCAAAGGCCCTGCAAAACAGAATTAATTCATGTATTAATTAGAATTTCCTGAAAGCAAAAAGATAAGAGGAAGCTATATCGTCATTTTTCTTCCAGTGAATTGAGTTAAATTTTCATTCGAAAACAGATTTTTATCTCCCCATTTGGCTAGGAAATGCATGTGGTAATGGATATGGGATAACCAGAGCGTTCGTTAGCTCTTTTCCCTGAGTTAACCGCAGGAGCGGACATCTCCTTAAACTGGCATTTGTCGTTCTTGCTTCTCCCCTGTGCCATTGGTGTAATAAGTGATTTATTTTTATAGGCACTTCAGGGGATGAGAGTAAACACAAACATAAATTATTCTTACATCTATACAGCATGCTTAGAGCTATACAAAATATTTCCAAGTGATTTTTTTTTCACTTGACACTTACTGTCAACTTTTGAAATAAGGAGGGCAGATTACCATTATTCCTCCTTTACAGACTAGAGAGCTGAGAGTCAGAAAGGTCAAGTAGTTTTCCCCTAGGTCACATAAATAAATGACATAACCAGGACTAGAGTGCAGGTCTTCTGGCTTTTTGTCTCGTATTCTTTCCCTTGTGCCACACTTCTGAGCAGTTTCTCAATCTTTGGTACATTCATTCATTCATGGAACAAACATTTCCTAAGCACCTACTGAATGGCAGAATAAGCTGTACAAAAAAATTAATTACTATGAAAACATTTATGTAAATGTCCAGAAAAGGCAAATTTATAGAGACAGAATATAGATGAATGGCTGTCCAGGGCTGGGAGTTAAGGATAGGGCAGGTGGGAGGAAAGGGAGTGACTGCTAGGGAATACATTGTTTCTTTGAAGAGTAACAAAATATTTTAAAATTAGATTATGGTGATGGTTGCACAACTCTGTCTATATTTACAAAAAAATTGAACTGTACACTTTAAACAGATAACCTCTATGACATGTAAATTATATCTTTTAAAAGCTATTTTAAAATAAATTAAGACACAGTCCTTGTGCTTTAATGGCTTGGTAGAGTGGAGATACACTTGCAGACAGATAAAAGGCAACACTGTGCCATGAGTTCTGCTATGGTTTGAACATTCCTTCCAAAACTCATGTTGAAACTTAATCCTCAGTGTGGCGGTATTGAGAGGTGAGGCCTTTAAGAGGTAATTGGGTCATGAGGGTTCTGCCCTTACAAATGGACTGATCTATTCATGGATTAATGGGTTATCATGGGAATGGAACTCATGGCTTTATAAGAAGAAGAATGCAAAGCTGAGCTATTACACTCAGTCCCCTCTCCATATGATGTCCTGTGCCACCTTGGAACTCTGCAGAGTCTCCACCAACGAGAAAGCCCTCATCAGATGTGGCTCCTTGCCCTTGGTCTTCCCAGCCTGCAAAACTGTAAGAAATACATTCCTTTTCTTTATAAATTACCGAATTTCAGGTATTCTGTTATAAGCAACCAAAAGCAAACTAAGACAGGTGCCATTAGCATGGAGCCTGTGGCAACGCCAAGGTGAGGCAGAATCTCCCTCAGTGCTGACACAGTGTGGGAAGGCTTCCCAATGGAAGTGACATTTGATGTGAAGTTTGAAGCCTGACTAGGAATTCACTAGCAAAAATAAAGCCGGGAGGGGAGCTTGCTGGAGACACTGGTAGCCTCCACATTAGGCATCCACATGGACGGGACCAAAGAGAAGGTGGTTCTGGAAGCTGGTAGAAGGTAGAGAACCACTGATTGTTCCTTCGTGCAACAATTCATGGAAATCAATGGGAACAAGCTCTTTAAATACAACTTCAGGGCTCCCAAGGGGACCTAGGGTGCTACTGATCCCACAGGGCTGCCGACGGGAATGGGGAGGGGAGAAGAAGGGCCAGGGTCTCAACTTTCTAAGCCAAGCCTTCTGTACAATTGCAGAAAAAAGAACCACAAGAGAGGGCCAGTTCCAAACGGTGACTGCCTCCCTGGAGTCAGGATCCCGTACCTCCAACCGTCTGTAGAACATCAACTTTGAGTCACAAGGACATGAGTATTCAGATAAATATATGGCATGGTATATGTTGGGGAAATGGTAGTTACAGAGTCTTCTGAGTAGATCCAAGTAAAGGATTGTGATTCATTTCCCCTGTGTCACCCTGTCCCCTGCCTCTTATATATCCAGGGTTGCATTTTTTTGTTTTGTTTTTTTCTGAAAGAGAATGTTTTTAAAAGGAAGAAAGGGCCGGGCGCGGTGGCTCACGCCTGTGATCCCAGCACTTTGGGAGGCCGAGGCGGGCGGATCACGAGGTCAAGAGATCGAGACCATCCTGGTCAACATGGTGAAACCCCGTCTCTACTAAAAATACAAAAATTAGCTGGGCATGGTGGCATGTGCCTGTAGTCCCGGCTACTCGGGAGGCTGAGGCAGGAGAATTGCTTGAACTCGGGCGGCGGAGGCTGCAGGGAGCCGAGGTCGCGCCACTGCACTCCAGCCTGGCGCCTGGTGACGCAGTGAGACTCTGTCTCA
>PVKV010030273.1:0-22506 GCA_004027835.1 Alouatta palliata | reverse complement strand
GAGGGGAGGGAAAGGAAGGGAAGAGACCGGAAGGAAAGGAAAGGAGGAAGGAAGGGAAGGAAGGAAAGAGAGAGAAAGAAAAGAGAAAAGAAAGAAAGAGAAAGAAAGAAAGAAGGAAAGAAAGAAAGAGAAAGAAAGAAAGCAATTCAAAGGTGAGAGGCGAATCAGGTGTTAAATGGCCCCTTCTAACATGTGCTGGCCACTTTCCTTCTCCCCATCCACACACAAGCCGCTTAGGACCATTTTTGCCAAACCCATTGAGATCATCTCTCCAACTTTAAACTCTTTGCACATGCTCTTTCCTCTGCTTGGAATTATCTTCTTCTCACCCACCCAACTAACTCCTACTTATGGCCATTTTTCCTGAAGGCTTCCCCAGTCACTGGGCTCAGTTCAAGCCCATACTCAGTGCAGCTACAGCCCCTGTGTATCCTCGGTCCCAGCAAAATAGCTCTTGGAATGATTTTCTTTTCTTTTTTTTGAGACAGAGTCTTGCTCTATCACCAGGCTGGAGTGCAATAGCACCATCTCGGCTCACGGCAACTTCTGCCTCCCAGATTCAAGCAATTCTCCTGACTCAGCCTTCCAAGTAGCTGGGACTATAGGCACGTGCCCCGCTAATTTTTGTATTTTTAGTACGGACAGGGTTTCACCATGTTGGCCAGGCTGGTCTCAAACTCCTGACCTCAAAGCCCACCTCAGCCTCCCAAAGTACTGGGATTACAGGAGTGAGCCACCGCGCCTGGTCTATTCTTTTTGTTTATTTGTTTTTTGTTTTGAATCAGACTTTTGCTTTTACTACTCAGGCTGGAGTGCAATGTGCAATCTCGGCTCACTGCAACCTCCATCACCCTAGTTCAAGCCATTCTCCTGCCTCAGCCTCCCAAGTAGCTGGGATTACAGGCATGCACCACCATGCCCGGCTAATTTTGTATTTTTAGTAGAGACAGGGTTTCTCCATGTTGGCCAGGCTGGTCTCGAACTCCTGACCTCAGGTAATCCGCCCACCTCAGCCTCCCAAAGTGCTGGTATTACAGGCATGAGTCACCTCATCCGGCTCTTAGAATGATTTGTTTAGCCCTGGATAGGGCTGTAAGTTCCATGCAGTTAGAAGGGGTCTTTCTCATTCTCTATTTTGTTCCCAGCCCCAGCTGTCATACAGTACATACTCATTCAACAAATGCCAAGTTTGCACATGGTGCCAGGCATTGCTCTGCAGTGAATAAACAGAAACACATAAATTAAAAGCACATATTCTATGTGATATGTGCTATGGAAGAAAACCCAGCAAGGTAAGGAGATGGGAAGCCCTTTCTGAGGAGGTGATATTTGAACAGAGATCTTAAGGGAGGGGAGGAAAAACATTCCAAGCAGCAGGAACAGCCTGTGTAAAGGCCCTGAGGCCGGACCATGCTTTTAAAGAACAGTCAAGAGGCCAGTGAAGCTGGAGCAGAGTGAGCGGGATACTGGGAGGAGATGAAGGCAGGGAAGTGACAGGACAGGTTGTCTAGGTCCTGGGGGGGGGTCACTGGGATCACTGGGAGGACTTAGGTTATTACTCTGAGGAAGGCAGGAGCCACAGAGGGTCCTCTAAAAGGTTTTAACAGGCGGCAATATCATGAACAGAGTAAAGGGGGAGCAAGAGCTTGCTTACTACCCTGCCCTGAAGGAACTGAGAGTTGTGAAAAGTAGTGGAATTTGTGATTTGTTTAATAAAAGGTTGAGCTAATGAGATTTGCTGACAGACTGGATGTAACTCCAAGGTTTTCCACCTGGGCATCATTTAGGCTGGAGGTTTTGTTTTATTTTTGAGATAGGGTCTCACTCTGTCATCTAGGCTGGAGGGCAGTGGTGCAGTCATAGCTCACTGCAGCCTCAACCTCCTGGGCTCAAGCGATCCTCTGGTCTCAGCCTCCCAAGTACCTAAAACTACAGGTGTTCACCACCATGCCCAGCTACTTTTTAAAATTTTTTTGAAGAGATGGGGGTCCCACTATGTTGAGTCCCTGAGCTCAAGCCTCAGCTTCCCAAACTGTTGGGGTTACAGGCGTGAGCCACCTTGCCTGGCCTAGGCTGGAGTTTTTTTTTTTTTTTTTTTTTTTTTGAGACGGAGTTTCGCTCTTGTTACCCAGGTTGGAGTGCAATGGCGCGATCTCGGCTCACCGCAACCTCTGCCTCCTGGGTTCAAGCAATTCTCCTGCCTCAGCCTCCCAAGTAGCTGGGACTACAGGCACGTGCCACCATGCCCAGCTAATTTTTGTATTTTTAGTAGAGACGGGGTTTCACCATGTTGACCAGGATGGTCTCGATCTCTTGACCTCGTGATCCATCCGCCTCAGTCTCCCAAAGTGCTGGGATTATAGGCGTGAGCCACCGCGCCCGGCCTAGGCTGGAGTTTTTAATGGAATGAGTAGAAGAGAAGGAGGAGGGTGAAGGACAAGAGATGAAGAGTAGAACAGTTGACAGAAACAGTCAAATAGGAAGACTGGGGTGGAGGAAGGGAGGGGAGAGAAGCTCCAGTGGAGGAGGAAGGCAATTGCAATAGCAATAAAACCCCAGTGGGTGTGAGAAGATGCCTTTGGGCAGGTGGAGGGAGGAGAGGTCCTTGTCCTCAGAAACTAGAGAGATGGAGACTGTGGTCCCCTAGGAAGGGGGAGGACTGGGGAGAAGGGGTTCTGCTGGGGAGGGGGAGGGGGTGAGAAGGACCTCTCCCTCATCCCTGGGAATTATTCAGGCGCTGGTGACACCTCTCCCTTCTGGGCCATAAATCCTAGTGGTCACTCTGGTGGAGGTGTGATGGGAAGTGGAGAACAAGATTCTTTCTCAGCAGGTATGGCTGGGGAGGTGTCCTCTCTGGCCTTTGCCTGGAGTGACCTAGCCCCCTCCCCTCCTCCACAGACACCTGCCTCCATTTCCCCATAGTCCTCGGAGATTAATCTCCACCTCCTACAAGGGCCCACAGACACGGGATTTGTGAAGGAGAGGAGAAATGACATTGTTAACACCCCCGGGAAAACTTCATGCTGAGTTCCCCCTAGCCAATCAGATTCCATCCTCCTACACCTCAGCCAATTAAATCCTCTTATATCTCTCAGTCAATCAAACCTCAATCTCCTCTTTCTCATCCGATTAGACTCCACCCTCTGCCCCCTCCATCAGTAAAATGCTACTCTCCAACCGCTCAGCCAATCAGACTCCGCCTTAGTCTATTAAACTACTCTCTTAACTCTCAGACTTCCATATTCTACTTTCCAGCCAATCAGACTTTGCTTGTCTGCCCACCTTACCCACTACTTCCACTTTTCGGTTCCTCAGCCAATCAGATTCTGCCTTCCCCTTTCCCCCCAGCTCCCCCAGCCTATCAAAAGCAACCTTGTCCCTCTGTGAATAAGAATTCAGGAGAAGCAGGCAGGTATCTAGGCCTGGCTCTGACACTTACCAGCTCTGTGGCCTCAGAAACACGTCTTAGCATCTCTGTGCTTCATTTTTCTCAACTGTAAAATGGGAGTTCTCCTCCTTCTTCCCTCTTAAGGTGGTCTTAAGGCCCCAACAGGGTGTGAACATCATCTGTCCTTAAGAAAATGTTGTGTAAATGTCCCTTATTCTCACACTTTTCCTCCTTCTCCCAATCGCCGAAAGCTGTTCCCTCTGCTGGAATGCTCTTCCCTGTGGGACCAACTCCTATTCATTCTTCAAAGCCCCTGCAGCACCCCCTCTTCCAGAAATCTTTCTATGCCCCCATCCCAGCCTGTACCTTACCTCATATCTAGGTTGTTTCAGCTAGCCCAGTCCTGACCACAGTGGGCTGAGAGTGACTGGCTGCTATTGCCCCCAATCTGGAAACCTCAGAGCCCAGGGCTTGGGCCTTTTGGGGACCTAGAATCTCCCAGTATGTGGCTGGGCACAATAGAGGTAGGTGCCTTTCTAATCTTTGCTGACAAACTGGGTCAGTGGGAAAAAATGTATTTTAATCCTGATCAGCTTCAGTGGAATCCAACATTGGCCTCTGGTGGGGAGAAGTGTTAAATCCCTTAAGATCATGTACAAAATCAGGAGTTCATTTTCCAGCAGAGATTGGGAGCTATAGCTTATACCAGATTTAAAAAAATTTTTTTTTAATTTTGTGGGTACACAGTATTTCATCAGATTTTGAAAAGATAATGAGTTAAGAACTTGGTGGGGAGGGGGTAGTGTTGTTTTTACTTTAAGAGACAGGGTCTCACTATATTGCCCAGGTTCATCTTGAACTCCTGGCCGCAAGTGGTCCTTGAACTCCTGGCCGCAAGCGGTCCTAACTTCCCAAGGGCTGAAATTACAGGCATGAGCTACTGCACCCAGTGAGAACCTTGTTTTACTAATTGGAGTCCCAAAAAGGGATAGTTACTTGCCTACGTTCACACAGCCTGGTGAGGACATAGTTGGACTTGACCTCTTTTTTTTTTTTTCCTTAAAGGACTTGAACCCCTGTGGTCCATCTAAGGAGTGTCCCTAGATTCCAATGCCAAGCATGGAAAAAGGCCTTCATCCTCACAAGCCGATTTAGGACAAAAGAAAATTTACATTTATAATAATAAACCCAAGACCAGGCGCAGTGTCTCATACCTGTAATCCCAGCACTTTGGGAGGTCGAGGCAGGTGGATTATCTGAGGTCAGGAGTTCAAGACCAGCCTGGCCAACATGGTGAAACCCCCATCTCTGCTAAAAAATACAAAAATTAGCCAGGTATGGTGGTGGGCACCTGTAATCCCAGCTACTCGGGAGGCTGAGGCAGGGAGGATTGCTTGAACCTGGGAGGCAGAGGTTGCAGTGAGCCAATATCGCGCCACTGCACTCCAGCCTGGGTGACAGAGCAAGACTTCATCTCAAATAATAACAATAATAATAATAATAAGTCCAGCCATTAGGCAGTCGAGTTGATGGATGTTCCCTGAACGCTGTGTGCCAGGCACCAGTCACAGCCCTTGGGATGCTGCTCTGAGCAGGACAGGTCCCTGTCCTCACACAGTTTCTGTCCAACTGGGGGAGGCTGAAATAAACAAACAGATGAATAAGAGTGCACCAGATACGGATCTGGATAAATAGGATGAGGTCACAGGGAGGGACTGGAAACCTGGTCTAGAGAAGGTAGTCAGGGAAAGCGTCTAAGAAGGAAGTGATATTTGAGTGATCCTTGAATGACAGGAAGAGGTGAATATGAGCATTCCAACCAAGTGAGCAGTAAGTGCAGAGGCCCTGGACCTCAGGGCAGGGGGCGGCGCGGGGGAGACCCAGGAGGGGAGCTCAGAGGGATCAGTAGAAGCCAGGGAGTTAATTCTCTTCTGGGATTCCCCTGTGTGCCAGGGAGAATGAGAGGGAAAGAGAAAGGGTGCCCCAGACGAGGGGGACTGGCAGCAGCCAATGGCTGGAGGCAGGGAAGTGCCGGGCACTCTGCCGCATTTGAGGCTCCGGAAATAGGCCCTGCCTACTGCTGTGCTGATATCAACAGAAAAGCAGAGAGCAGGAGTGAGTGGGTTGGAGCAAAGGTGGCACCGCCACCTCCACCAGGGAACCAGTTGCTGTTGTTCGTGATCACAGGCCACCACAGGCTGATTTGGCAAGGATTATGCATTGGCAAAGGTCAGATCCCCCAGCTAATGTTTGTGTTTTTAGTAGAGATGGGGTTTCACCATGTTGGCCAGATCTCCAAAACAGCAAAGCCATGCAGCAGCAGGCTCCCACCCAGGAGAACCTGGCTTTTGGAATCTCTTCTCCCTGGCTTCCGAAGGGTTAAGAAGCTTCAGGTAATGTCTCAAAAACGCTTGCAGGCTGGATCCAGGCTGGATCTTTCACCTCTCTGAGCCTGTTGGCCACTTTATTTATTTATTTATTTATTTTTGAGACAGGGTCTCGCTCTGTCCCTCAGGCTGGAGTGCAGTGGTGCAATCACACCTCATTGCAGCCTTGAACTCCCAGGTTCAACAATCCTCCCACCTGAGCCTCCCAAGTAACTGGGACTAGAGATGTGCGCCACATCTGGCTAATTTTTTTTTAGTTTTTGTAGAGACAGTATTTTCCTGTGTTGCTCAGGCTGGTCTAGAACTGCTAAAGTCAAGTGATCCTCCCTCCTCAGCCTCTCAAAGTGCTGAGATTGCAGACATCAGCCACCGCGCCTGCAGTTGACCACTTTTTGTTTGTTTGATATATCTGAAAATCAAACAATACAGACTCCAGCGTCTGCCTATGTGATTAAATTCATTCTCCACAACAAGGCTGTAAGGTAGGGGCTTGGATTTTGATTATTTGCAGGTGGAGACACAGAAGCTCAGAGTAAGGAAGTAATCTACCCAATCTGTGGGTTACACCCAGGGCTGTCAGATTCCAGAGAACATGAAGCATGAAGCTGTTGGGGCTGGAGCAGGGAAGTGGGGCTAGTAAGTTTTTTTTTTTTTTGAGACGGAGTCTCTCCCTGTCACCCAGGCAGGAGTGCAGTGGCATAATCTAGGCTCACTGCAATCTCTGCCTCCCGTGTTCACATGATTCTCCTGCCTCAGACTCCCGAGTAGCTGGGATTACAGGTGCCCTCCACCTTGTCCAGCTAATTTTTGTATTTTTACTAGAGATGGAGTTTCACCATGTTGGCCAGGCTGGTCTCAAACTCCTGACCTCGTGATCCATCTGCCTAGGCCTCCTAAAGTGCTGAGATTACAGGTGTGAGCCACCGCACCTGGCCCAATTTTTTTTTTTTTTTTTTTTTTCAGAAATTGGGATCTTGTAATGCTGCCCAGACTGGAGTGCAGTGGCGTGATCCTAGCTGACTGCAGCCTTGAACTCCTGGCCTCAAGCGATCCTCTTGCCTCAGCCTCCTAAAGTGCTGGTGTTACAGCCCTGTGACACCATGCTTGGCCTCTTATGGAGTCAATCTTAAGACATTCCTTACCAACTTGGTGGCACCCAGTGGCTACTCAGCAGATGGGAGCTATTCTTTTTTGTTTTTGAGACAGTCTTACTCTGCTGTTCAGGCTGGAGTGCAGTGGCACAATCTCAGCTCACTGCAACCTCCACCTCCCAGGTTCAAGCGATTCTCCTGCCTCAGCCTCCCAAGTGCCAGGGTGTACCGAGTACAGGTATGTGCCACCATGCCTGCCTAATTTTTATATTTTTAGTAGAGATGGAGTTTCACCATGTTGACCAGGCTGCTCTCAAACTCCTGACCTCAGGTAGTCCACCCACTTCGGCCTCCCAAAGTGCTGAGATTACAGGTGTGAGCCACCACAGCCGGCAGCATACGAGAGCTATTCTGATGACCATTAACCTCAGGCTGGCATGAGACCACCTCTCCTAGCCTCAGTTTTCTCGTCTGCAAAATGAGGATGTTAACCAGTCTCCATGTATCTCTCCTTAATAGCTTTGAGATGCATCAGAGTTACATACAAAGTATGTAAACATAAGTGGTGGGGCTTAGCAGTCCCTCAAAAAGTTAAACACAGAGTTACCACGTGACAATACCACTCCTAGGTAAATGCACAAAAGGACTGAAAAAAAGTAAGTACTCAAACAAGTACCTGTATGTGCATATTCATAGCAATACCCTTCTACTCTCCTCAAAAGCAGAAACAGGCCCGGCACAGTGGCTCACACCTGTAATCCCAGCACTTTGGGAGGATCCCATGGGTGGATCACTTGAGGCCAGGAGTTTGAGACCAGCCAGGGCAAGATGGTGAAACCCCATCTCTACTAAAAATACAAAAATTAGCCAGGTGTGGTGTCCAGTGCCTGTAATCGCAGCTACTCGGGAGGCCAAGGCAGGAGATTCACTTGAACCCAGGAGGTGGAGGTTGCAGTGAGCCGCGATCACGCCACTGCATTCCAGCCTTAACAACAGAGCGAGACTCTGTGTCAAAAAAAATAAATAAATAAAAAATAAGTATAAACAATTCAAATGATCACCAGTTGTTTCATAGAGAAACAAAATATTGTATTCCTACAATGGAGTATTATTCAGCCACAAAAAGGAATGAAGCATTGATCCATGCTACAATGTGGATGAACCTCAAAAACACGATGCTGGGTGAGAGAAGCCAGACACAAAAGGCCACGTAGTGTGAGATTCCATTGATCTGAAATACCCAGCATTGGCAGGGCACGGTGGTCCACGCCTGTAATCCCAGCACTTTGGGAGGCCAAGGCAGGTGGATCACCTGAGGTCAGGAGTTCAAGATCAGCCTGGCCAACATAGTGAAACCCTGTCTCTACTAAAAATATAAAAAATTAGCCAGGTGTGGTGGCATGTGCCTGTAATCCCAGCTACTTGGGAGGCTGAGGCAGGAGAATTACTTGTACCCAGCGGCAGAGGTTGCAGTGAGCCAAGATCATGCCACCTATACTCCAGCCTGAGGGACAGAGTGAGACTCTGTCTCAAAACAATAAATACTCAGCATAGATTTATAGATACAGAAGGCCCATTGATAGTTGTCAGGGGTTGGTGGGAGAGAGGAACAGGGAATGATTGATTGCTCAATGGGTACAGGGTTTCCATCTGGAGTGATGAAAATATTTTGGAACTAGATAGAGGTGATGGTTGCACAATACTGTGAATGTACTAAATGCCATTGAATTGTACACTTGAAAATTATCTTTTTTTTTTTTTTTTTTTCTGGAGACTGAGTTTCACTCTGTTGCCCAGGCTGGAGTGCAGTGGTTCATTCTCGGCTCACTGCAACCTCCACCTCCCTCAAGCAATTCTCCTGCCTCAGTCTCCTGAGTAGCTGGAATTACAGGCGCTGACCACCACACCCGGCTAATTTTTGTATTTTTTGTAGAGATGGGGTTTCACTATGTTGACCTGACTGGTCTGGAACTCCTGACCTCAGGTGATCCACCTGCCTCAGCCTCTCAAAGTGCTGGGATTACAGGCGTGAGCCATGGTGCCCAGCCCAAAATGATTAATTTTATGTTATGTAAATTTCATCTCAGTAAATAAGTAAATGGTGGGAAGTTGATCGATATGCTTTCAATTCACCAATTCCTTTGCCACAGCCAGGAGATAAAACCATTATCATTCCCATTTTAGAGCTGGAAAAACGAGACACAGAAAGGGAGAAGTGCTCCACCCAGAGAATGGGGAAGCCTGGAGAGGACCTAGGGCCTCACTGACCTCAGGCACATTCCACTCCTCTGGCCAAGAACCACGCAGGTGACAGGTACACAGTGAAGTCACCACCCTTAGGCACAGGAGGCTCAATGAAAGGGCAGAGAGCAGAACCCAGGAAACTGGTACATTTGACCTGGTACTTTTTCCCTCGTCCGGGAGAGCCCAGCCAGAGAGGCCGAGAGCTATGGAACCATTCTATTTAGGCAGAAAACCTTCCTGAGTTTTCACCTCTTCATGCCGGTCCTGTGCTGAATGCCCCAAGAAGAGTCAGCCCTGGGGCCAGCCCTTACATACTCCCAGTCTAGAGACGATTCAGTTGGACACAGACATTTCCAACCTCTCAGAATCAAGACTGATACACAGAAGCGAGCCTGGAACCAGGGAAGACAAAATGAAGAAGCCAGAGAGGAAAGAAAAGCTTCCTGGAAAAGGGGACATTGGAGGTGGGTTTTTTGTCTTTGTTTTTGTTTATGATAGGGTCTCGTGCTGTTGCCCAAGCTGGAGTACAGTGGCGCCATCATGGCTCACTGCAACCTTATTCTCCTGGGTTCAAGTGATCCTCCCACCTCAGTCTCCCAAGTAGCTGAGATGACAGGTGCATGCCACCATGCCCAGCTCATTGTTTTATATTTTGTAGAGACGAGGTCTTGCTGTGTTGCTTATGCTGGTCTCCTGGACACAAGTGTTCCTCTTGTCTCAGCCGCCCAGATTGTTGGGATTACAGGCATGAGCCACCACACCCAGCCAGAGGTGGGTTTTAAAGAATGTATAGGAGTCCGCCAGGTCAAACAGAAAGGTTTGGGAGTATTCTACACACTCACATGCTTAACCAATGGGGAATGCAAAGTAATCCGTGGGGAGGGAAAACTGGTCATATCTGCCAGAATTATAGATGCATTGATCTAATTATAGGAAAGTGAAATAAGCCAGTCACAAGGATAAATATTGTGCGATTTCATTGATATGACATATCTAGAGTAGTCAAATTCATAGAGACAGCAGAATGATGGTTGCCAGGTGCTTGGGGGAGGAGTAGGGAATAGGAAGTTAATGTTTAATGGGGACAGTTTCAGCCGGGGAAGCCAAAAAGTTTTGGAGCTGGCTGGTAGTGATGGTGGCACAGCATGGATGTACTCAATGCCCTAGAACTGTACACTTAAAATGGCTAAAATGGCTCACGCCTATAATCCCAGCACTTTGGGAGGCCAAGGTGGACAGATCATGAAGTCAAGAGATCGAGACCATCCTGGCCAACATGGTGAAACCCCATCTCTACTAAAACTGCAACAATTAACTGGGCATGGTGGCGCGTGCCTGTAGTCTCAGCTACTCGGGAGACGAGGCAAGAGAATCACTTGAACCCAGGAGGCGGAGGTTGCAGTGACCTGAGATGGCAACACTGCACTCCAGCCTGGGCAACAGAGTGAGACTCCATCTCAAAAAAAAAAAAAAAAAAAAAGCTAAAATGGTAAATTGTATGTTATGTGTATTTTGCCACAGTAAAAAAGTAGCGTGGTATTACTTCATCTGAATGACCCAGTAAGTCAAAGTAACATGTGTTAAGGTACATATTTATTTTTATTATTTTTTTTTTTTTGAGGCAGAGTCTTGCTCTGTCGCCCAGGCTGGAGTGCAGTGGTGCAATCTCCGCTCTCTGCGACCGCCACCTCCTGGGTTCAAACGATTCTCCTGCCTTCCCTCCCAAGTAGCTGGGATTACAGGCATGTGCCACTATGCCCAGTTAATTTTTTGTATTTCTAGTACATACAGGCTTTCGCCATGTTGGCCAAGCTGGTCTCAAACTCCTGACCTCAGGTGATCCGCCCACCTCAGCCTCCCAAAGTGCTGGGATTACAGGCATGAGCCACCGCACCTGGCCTAAGGTACTATATTTATAATGATATTTTTAAATGGAGGGTTGGATGTAGTAGGTAAAGTTAGCAATAGTAACAGATTAATATGAACAACAGTATTAATAGGTTTGTTTTTTGTTTGTTTGTCGCCCAGGCTGGAGTGCAATGGCGTGACCTTGGCTCACTGTAACCTCCACCTCCTGGGTTCAAGCAATTCTCCTGCCTCAGCCTCTGGAGTAGCTGGTAGTACAATTACACACAGCCACGCCCAGCTAATTTTTTGTATTTTAGTAGAGACAGATTTTCACCGTGTTGCCCAGGCTGGTCTCAAACTCCTGAGCTCAGGCGATCCGCCCACCTCAGCCTCCCAAAGTGCTCAGATTACAGGCTTGAGCCACCATCCCCAGCCCCATTTGAGGTATTTTCTAATTGCACAGTGGTTCTATTAATAGTTGCAGTTATAATGCACAATCTTATTATGAGACATTGTTTTTATTGTTGTAGCTAATTTTTAAAGTAAACACTTCCACACTCAAAAAAAAAAATTACCTAAAAATCAAACACTTCAGATTAACCAATCTGAATAACCAATCAAAAATAAACTGTTTTAGCTCAATAATTTAATGGCACATTCCCTAGTGGAATATATAAAAATGATGAAAAGGGTCAGGGAAAAAAATTTTAAACTGTTTTCAGTAACCGTATCACTTAAGATACTGTTGGTATGTTCTTCTGAGATTAACATGCGTGCATTGTGGAATAAAGCAAATGAGTAACTGTGTTGTTGGTGGTGAGAATTTGGAATTTCAATGTGAGAAAATAAAAATGCAGGTATAAAATTGATCAGGCTAAATAAAAGCTATTTGGTCCAAAATGCAAATTGGAAGCATCAATACAAACTCACTATATATATATATTTGTACTCATGAGTACAAACTCATTATACAAACATATATATAATGAGTCTCCTGAGTAGCTGGGATTACAGGTGCTTGCCACCATGCCTGGCTAATTTTTGTATTTTTAGTAGAGATGGTATTTCACCATGTTGGCCAGGCTGGTCTCGAACTCCTGACCTCAGATAATCCACCTGCTTCGGCCTCCCAAAGTGCTGGGATTACACGTGTGAGCCACTGCACCCAGCCTACAGGGTCCAGCCCTATAGGGTTCTCTGAGCTCCTCCCTGCTGGTTCAGAGATGAGAAACTGTAGAAATAAAAGACACAGACACAGAGATAGAGAAAGGAGAGTTTGGGCTCGGGGGTCCACTGCCAGCTAAAGTGCAGAGACCTTCAGTGGCACCAAGTGCCTGGACACTCTGACTTTTATTGAGTACAAAGCAGGGGGCAGGGAAGGTAGGGTGAGGTAATGGTGGTCAGTGATAGGGTCAGGTAAATCACGTGTCTTGGAGATAGGGGACCCAATACTTTCAAGTAGCCGAGGCGAGGAGAAAACCTGATGCATCAGCGTTCTTCGCATATTTGTTAGAAATGTCAAGGACACAGCCGGGCTCACACCTGTGATCCAAGCACTTTGGAGGCCAAGGCAGGCGGATCACCTGAGGTCGGGAGTTCAAGACCAACCTGGGCAACAGGGTGAATGAAACCCTGTCTCTACAAAAAAACACAAAGTTAGCTGGACATGGTGGTGCCCAGTGGTCCCAGTTACTTTGGAGGCTGAGGTGGGAGGATCACTTGAGCCTGGGAGGCAGAGCTTGTAGTGAACCAAAATGGCACCACTGCACTCCAATCTGGGTGATGGCGCCCCTCCTCTCAAAAAGAAAAAAAAAAGTAGTAGGGGATTTTTCTATTTGTGTCCAGTGAAAAGACCCAGAAACAAAATGAACCCATTAGCCATGAGCACTTCAGCTCCTTGACTGTGGTCTCTACCTCATTTTCCTATCAAAGGAGAAGGATTCCTCAAAGAAATTGCTGATCCCAGGCCTGTGGCAGGAAATGAACAAGCTGTTCCAACGGTATCCTGTGAGAACGTCTTGTTACACCATGAAGCAAGAAAGCCACCTAGAACTCCGAGCTATGTCGAAAGAACTCAGCAGTCAACATAAAGAGAGTCTCACTGGCCGAAAAAGGAATCCAATTTGATTATCAGTATTCATAAAAACTGCAATGTATTGACATATTTTAATTATTTCAATTAATGGATTTGCAAATCTATAAGGGAAAAAATCTCAGTGTTTACTTTTTGAGGATGTTAAGGGATTCAATAATTATTTTGAAAACTAGAAAAGAGGCCGGAGGCAGTGACTCACGCCTGTAATCCCAGCACTTTGGGAGGCTGAGGCAGGTGGATCACCTGAGGTCTGGAGTTCGTGACCAGCCTGGCCAACATGGTGAAACCCCATGTCTACTAAAAATACAAAAAATTAGCCAGGCATGGTGGCATGTGCCTATAATCCCAGATACCTGGGAGGTTGAGGCAGAGAATTGCTTGAACCCAGGAGGCAGAGGTTGCAGTGAGCCAAGATTATACCACTGCACTCCAGTCTGGGTGACAGAGCAAAACACCTCTCAAAAAAAGAGAAAAGAAAAGAAAACTAGAAAAGAAAAAGACTCAAGGACTCCTCTTGCCTTTCCTATATGAATAATACCACTGGGTTACCAAATGGAAGATGAAAGACTGTTTCTTTTTTTCTTTTTTTTCTTTTGAGACAGATTTTCACTCTGTCTTCCAGGCTGGAGTACGGTGGCAGGATCTAAACTGACTGCACCCTCCACCTCCCAGGTTCAAGCAATTCTCCCACCTCAGCCTCCTGAGTAGCTGGGATTACAGGCACACACCACCACACCCGGCTAATTTTGGTATTTTTAGTAGAGATGGGGTTTCACCATGCTGGCCAGGCTGGTCTCGAACTCCTGACCTCACCCGCCTCGGCCTCCCAAAGTGCTGGGATTACAGACATGAGCCACAGTGCCCGGCTAAGACCGTTGCTTTTTATAGAAGTATTTCAGCTAATACATGAAGGAGGACTATTATCACTCAAATTTCATCATGTTGTACCTACTAATGAATTAATAGATTGGCAATGATCTTCAGCAGCAGATAATATCACAAAAGAGAGACAATGGGTAGAGTATAGAAGAAATAAGATGAATGGTGATTTGAAGATGTCAGTTCGGTGACGGGTATGCACAGGGGTTCATTTTACAGTTCTCTCTACTTTTGAATATGTTTGGGATTTTCTATAGAAGACATGTTTAAAGCCCTTTGCCCTGTGTCATTTTCTTAAGCAGAATGATGACTGCTAACATCTGGCCCCATTCCTCCACACTCAGTCCTGGCCCCTTGCATACCACCAAGAGCTAAGCTTGCCATATCTCTGCAATATCTCATGTCCTGAGTTACAAAACTCCCTCCTCCCCAGGTCCGGGACCAGGTGCCTGAGAGATTAAATCTCACCCCTGATGTCCCAGAAAGATGCAATTGAAGTCAACTTCTGCCCACTGGGGATGGCAGAAAAGCCCCAGCTGGAGGCTGCGTGGTCACTGGCTCATGTCATGACGTGAGTTTCTTTTTGGTGAATTGGGTTTGACCAATTTGGGGACTGGCTGACCTTGGCTTTCATGATTTGGCTGCAGTTCCAGATTGACTCCAGGCCCAGCCCTAAGACCCAGCTGGCTGCTGGAAGACCAGGGGCCAGCAGGGAAGCCCTGGGCTTGGACAAGTGCCCCAGATGCAGAAATAATGCATGACTGTAACTCTGGACTCCTCTAGGACATGGGAATCCAGCCATAGTAATAAATGGATTATTTCCGTGGAATGAACCTTAGCTGGGGAGGCTGGGGCAGGTGGGTGGGACAACAGGAACCCAGGACACCACCATCCTCTACTCCCTACTCATCAAGTATTTTCCACATGCATTTCTTTTTTCCATTTGTGTGTGTGTGTGTGTTTTGAGACAAAGCTTCATTCTTGTTGCCGAGGCTGGATTGCAGTAGCGCCATCTTGGCTCACTGCAACCTCTGCCTCCTGGGTTCAAGCAATTCTCCTGCCTCAGCCTCCCGAATAGCTGAAACAGCTGGGACTACAGGCGCATGCCACCACGACCAGGTAATTTTTTTGTATTTTTAGTAGAGACGGAGTTTTATCATGTTGGCCAGGCTGGTCTTGAACTCCTGGTCTCAGGTGATGCACCCACCTCAGCCTCCCAAAGTGTTTGGATTACAGGCATCAGCCACCACGACCAGCCGTGCTAGGCACTGTTTTAAGCACTTTATACAAGTATTAACTCACTTAACGATAACAGTCACCCAATGCGGTTAGTACTATTCTCCCATTTTAGAGATGGACAAAATGAGAACTAGAGATAAAGCCACTTGCTCCAGCCAGTAAGCAACACCATAGGCATTTGAATCCAGGTGGGCTGGCTCAGCAGAGGTCAGCAAAGTTTGTCTTAAAAGACCAGACAGGCCAGGCCCAGTGGCTCACGCCTGTAATCCTAGCACTTTGGGAGGCTGAGGTGGGCAGATCACCTGAGGCTAGGAGTTCAAGACCAGGCTGACCAACATGGAGAAACCCATCTCCACTAAAAGTACAAAAATGAGCCAGGCGCCTATAATCCCAGCTACTCAGGAGCCTGAGGCAGGAGAATTGCTTGAACCCAGGAGGTGGAGGTTGTAGTGAGTCTAGATCATGCCACTGCACTGCAGCCTGGGCAACTGGAGGGAAGCTCTGTCTCAAAAAAAAAAAAAAAAAAAAAGGCAACTGGCAGCCCTCAGGGCTGCTCTGTCTATGGAGTAGCCATTCTTTTATTCCTTCACTTTCCTAATAAACTGCTTCCACTTTACTCTGTGGACTCACTCTAAATTCTTTCTCATGCGAGATCCAAGAACCCTCTCTTGGGGTCTCGACTGGGACCCTTTTCCTGTAACAGTGGTAGTGGGATCTTCGTTATTGGCATCATTAGTGCTACCACAGTGAATGCTGTTAACTCTGACCTTGAGCCCAAGCCCAGCCCTGCCCCAAGTCCCTTCTCCTCTGGCCTGATCCCAGTCTCACTTAAGATCCAGGGCCCAAGGCTCGGCTTATCTGTGCCAATGCTTCTGTAAGGTCTTTTAGGCTGACTGATGGCACCATGGATGCCATGGTAACCTCTGCGACCTGCAGGGACACTCCAGATGAGTTTCTGGAACTAGAAAAGTCTGAAGTAACTGGAAGGCCACCAACCCCTGCAGTGCCTAATTAACTTGAGACATTCTTCTATTGTTCCTTATTCCTGTCTCAACTGTTAAGGCAATTGGACTTTGTAACTTACCTTGATCAACCTTATGACTTATGACTCCAGACTCTAAGACCCCCCTCTGAGCTTGCAAAAACCGCCCTGAATTGTAATTTCTGTAACTTTCCACTGCCTACCCCAAACCTATAAAACCAACTCCTAACCCACCACCCTCTGCTGACTCTCTTCTCAGACTCAGCCCACCCACACCTGGGTAAATAAACAGCCCTGTTGCTCACACAAAGCCTGTTTAGGAGTTCTTTTCATTCAGAGCACACTTTTAACAACTACTACTCATGAAAGCTGGCCTTGCTCCATAGACAGTGGCTACTCTTGTGACTCCCCTGCCGTGGTCTGTCTGGAGGGGTCTTGATTTATCTTGACAAGCAGGCCTCCCGAGGTGGGAGGAGACCTGGGTAGGGGGTGATTCATTATGGGATTTCCAGCCTTCCTTCTGCCTCCCAGGCCCAGCCCAGCCCTGATGCATTGGTGTGTGGGTGCCTGAATATGTGTGTATGAGTGTGTGTATATTTCAGAGCCTGACCCCAAAGTAGCCCCACATCATTCATCAGGCTTTTTGTACATTTAGCAATCCCTCCCAGACACTCACTTGGTCTTGAGTCTATGCTGGGCAATTCTGGACACCCCCTAAAAACTCAGCATCTCCTAGTCTTGGGGAGACAAAACTGGACAAAGAACCTTCCAGCCCTGCAAGCACAGCCTAGGTTAAAGGGAGGAACAGCAGGTCAGGGAGCTGGGAGGGAGTAAGGGGAGAAAGAGGTAACCACGGAGGCTTCCTGGAGGAAGTGTCCTGCCCCAGAAGGTCACAAATCCTAGGCAGACCCTAAGGAAAGAGGCTGCCATTCATGACATGCCCCTGGCTTAACACAAGGCAGTCTCTGCCCCAACTCCAAGCTTTAAAGAGAAATCTAAGCCAGGTGCAGTGGCTCGTGCCTGTCATCTCAGCACTTTGGGAGGCCAAGGCGGGTGAATTACCTAGGGTCATGAGTTCAAGACCAGCTTGGCCAACACGGTAAAACCCCATCTCCACTAAAAAGAGAAAAATTTGCTAAGCATCGTGGTGGGTGCCTGTAGTCCCAGCTACTTGGGAGGCTGAGGCAGGAGAATCACTTGAACCTGGGAGGTGGAGGTTGCAGTGAGCTGAGATTGAGCCACCACACTCCAGCCTGGATGACAGAGCGAGACTCCATCTCAAAAAAAAAAAAAAAAAAAGCCAGGCACAGTGGCTCACACCTGTAATCCCAGCACTTTGGGAGGCTGAGGTGGGCAGATCATGAGGTCAAGAGATTGAGACCATCCTGGCCAACATGGTGAAACCCTGTCTCTACTAAAAATACAAAAATTAGCTGGGCGTGGTGGCACGTGCCTGTGGTCCCAGCTACTCGGGAGGCTGAGGCAGAAGAATCGCTTGAACCCGGGAGGCGGAGGTTGCAGTGAGCTGAGATTGTGCCACTGCACTCCAGCCTGGATAACAGAGTGAGACTCCATCTCAAAAAAAACAAAAACAAAAACAAACAAACAAAAAAAAAAAAAATGGCAAGATACCACTATACCACTACACACCTATTAGAATAACCAAAATCCACAATATTGACAATACCAAATGCTGACAAGGAGAAGGACCAACAGGAACAAGAATATTCATTCTCTGCTGGGGGGAATGCAAAATGGTACAATCATTTTGTCTTTTTCTTTCCTTTTTTTTTTTTTTTTTTTTGAGACAGGGTCTTGTTTTATCACCCAGGCTGTAGTGCAATGGCATGATCGTAGCTCAGTGCAGCCTCAAACTCCTGGGCTGCAGTGACCACCCCAACTCAGCCTCCCGAGTAGCTAGGACCACAGATGCACACCACCACACCCACTTAATTTTGTTGTTGTTGAAGTAGGGTCTTGCTATGTTGCCCAGGCTGGTCTCAAACTCCTGGGCTCAAGCAATTCTCCCATCTCAGCCTCCCACTGTGCTGGGGTTAGATGTGAGCCACCACACCTGGCCAGTACAGCCACTTTGGAAGACAGTTGGGCAGTTTCTTATAAAACTAAACATACTTATACCATATGATCTAGCAATCGAGCTCTTTGGTATTTATCCAAAGGAGTTGAAAACTTAAGTCCACACAATATCTGCACACAGATGCTTATATCACCTTTATTCATAATTTTTTTTTGAGACAGAGTCTCACTCTGTTGCGCAGGCTAGAGTACAGTGGCAAGATCTCGGCTCACTGCAGCCTCCACCTCCCAGGTTCAAGCAATTCGCCTGCCTCAGCCTGTTGAATAGTGGGACTACAGGTTTGTGACACCATGCCCAGCTAATTTTTTGTATTTTTAGTAGAGACTGAGTTTCGCCATGTTGGCCAGGGTGATCTCGAACTCCTGACCTGAGGTGATCCACCTGTCCTGGCCTCCCAAAGTGCTGGGATTACAGGTGTGAGCCACTGAGCCCGGCCTTTTTTCATAATTGCCAAACCTTGGAAACAACCAGGATGTCCTGTAGTATGTGAATGAAAAACTGTGATACATCCAGATAATGAAATATTATCCAGCATAAAAAGAGATGAGCCATAGTGAATCCAGACCATCTGACACGCGTCTTAATTTAGAAGATTTATTGAGCCAAGGTTGAGGACATACTGGTCAAACAGCCTCAGGAGGTCCTGACAACATGTGCCTGGGCTGGTCGGGGCACAGCTTGATTTTACACATTTTAGGGAGACCTGAGACATCAATCAATATATGTAAGAAGTACATTGGTTCAGTCTGGAAAGGCAGGAAAACTTGAAGCAAAGGCAGGAAGACTGGAAGGAAGCAGGGAGGGATTTCCAGGTCACAGATAGGCGAGACACAAATGATTGCATTCTTTTGAGTTTCTGATTAGCCTTTCCAAAGGAGGCAGTCAGATACGCATTTATTTCAGTGAGCAGAGGGGTGACTTTGAATAGAATGGGAGGGCTCGTGCCTGTAATCCCAGCACTTTGGGAGGCCAAGGCAGGTGGATCACAAGGTCAGGAGTTCGAGAGCAGCCTGGCCAACATAGTGAAACCCCTATCTCTACTAAAAAATATATATATATACAAAAATTAGCTGGGCATGGTGGTGTGCACCTGTAATCCCAGCTACTCAGGAGGCTGAGGCAGGAGAATTACTTGAACTTGGGAGGTGGAGGTTGTAGTGAGCCAAGATCACCCCACTGCACTCCAGCCTAGATGACAGAGCGAGAGTCTGTCTCCAAATTAAAAAAAAAAAAAAAAAATGGGAGGCAGGATTGCCCTAAGCCAGTTTCTAGCTTGAGTTTTCCTTAGTGATTTTGGAGGCTCAAGATATTTTCCTTTCACGCCATCAAGCCATAAGACATGGAGGAAACTTAAATGCGTATTACAGAGTGAAAGAAGTCGATCTGAAAAGGCTACATTACCATGTGATTCCAATTGTATGACATTCTCCGAAAGGCAAAACTATGGAGACGGTAAAAAGATCAGTGGCTGCCAGGGCTAGTGGGGAATACAGGAATGAATGTGTAGGTAGAACATGGAGGAGTTTTAGGAAACTGAAAATATGGCTGACCCTTAAACAACGTGGGGGTGAGGGACACAATCCAGGAATAACTTTAAAATATATACGTATTTGAATAAAGACAGGATCTCACCTTGCTGTCCAGGCTGGTCTGGAACTCCTGGGCTCAAGTCTTCCTCCCATCTCAGCCTCCCAAAGTGCTGGGATTACAGGTGAGAGCCACTGCGCCTGACCTAAGTATAACTTTTTTTTTTTTTTTTTTTTTTAAGACAGAGTCTTGCTCTGTCTCCCAGGCAGGAGTGCAGTGGCGCTATCTCAGCTCACTGCAACCTCTGTCTCCTGTGCTCAAACGATTCTCGTGCCTCAGCCTCTCAAGTGGCTGGGATTACAGGTGCCACCATGCCCGACTAATTTTTGTATTTTTAGTAGAGACCGGGTTTCACCTGGTTGTCCAGGCTGATATCAAACTCCTGAGATCAAGTGATCCACCCACCTCAGTCTCCCAAAGTGCTGGGATTACAGGCATGAGCCACCATGCCTGGCCCAAGTATGACTTTTGATTCCTCAAGAACTATCGATAACCAACTGTTTACCAGGAGACTTACCAATAACATAGTCAATTAATAGGTATTTTGTATGTTACATATATATTATATACAGTATTTTTTACAATAAAGTAAGCTGAAGAAAAGAAAATGTGACTAAGAAAATCATACAGAAGAGGGCTGGGCGTGGTGGCTCATGCCTGTAATCCCAGCACTTTGGAAAGCCAGGGTGGCTGGATCACAAGGTGAGGAGTTCAAGACCAGCCCATCTTTACTAAAAGTACAAAAAAAATTAGCCAGGCATGATGGTGGGCACCTGTAATCCCAGCTACTCAGAAGGCTGAGGCAGAGAATTGCTTGAACACAGGAGGCGGAGGTTGCAGTGAGCCGAGATCAGGCCACTGCACTCCAGCCTGGGCGACAGAGCAAGACTCCACCTCAAAAAAAAAAAAAAAAAAAAAAACATACGGAAGAGGAAGTGTATTTACTATTCATTAAGTGGAAGTGAATCATCTTCATCCTCATCGTCTTCACATTGAGTGGGCTGAGGAGGAGGAAGAGAAGAGGTTGGTCCTGCTGCCTCAGGGGTGGCAGAGGCAGAAGAGGTTGGAAGAGGTGGAAGGGGAGAGAGGAGAGGCAGACACAGTTCATGTAATTTATTGAAAAAAATCCACGTGCCTGGCACAGTGGCTCACGCCTGTAATCCCAGCACTTTGGGAGGTCGAGGCGGGCAGATCACCTGAGGTTAGGAGTTCAAGACCAGCATGGCCAACATGGTGAAACCCCATAGCCAGGCGTGGTGGTGGCATTTGTAATCCCAGCTACTCAGGAGGCTGAGGCAGGAGAATCACTTGAACCCAGGAGTCGGAGGCTGCAGTAAGGCGAGATGGTGCCACTGCACTCCAGCCTGGGACAGAACAAGGCTCTGTCTCACAAAAAAAAAAAAAAAAAAAAAAAAAAAAAAAAAAAAAAAAAAAAAAAAAAAAAAAAAAAAAAAGTTAAAAAAAATCATACAGAAGATGAAGTATATTTACTATTCGTTAAGTAGAAGTGGATCATCATAAAGGTCTTCATCCTCATCACCTTCATATTGAGTAGGATGATGTTATATGTAAAATTTTTGGTGCCGCAAAAGAAGCAGCACTCGAATATGAATTTCCTCAGCAAGGCAATTTACTTCTATAGAAGGGTGCATCTCACAGATGTAGCAATGGCGAGCACACCCCTGGACAAAGGAGGGAAAGGCGTTCATATTCCTGATGGAGGGTCACCCCTACTGCTGTGCTGTTCCCCTGTTGGCTAGGGTTAGACCGCACAGTCTAGTCTAATTCCAATTGGGAGCAGAGGTATGAGCCGCAGTGGCGAGGTACGTAGTTTAGGGGGAATGATGGCTACAGACAGGTCAGAGCAGATAACCAGGGGTCAAAGAAGATGACCAGAGCAGGTGACCAGGAGGAGTCAGGACAGAGCAGGGGACTGGGGAAACAGATGTGAACTACTGATTAGAACTGCTGGGACAGGTTGTTTACTGAAACTACAAGGAAGTTAAATTTTAAAATGGAGAATTAAAGAATAAGAGAGCTGAACGTGTTGACATACTGATTCTTTGAAGAGAAACTTGGGGTTCACTATATCTAACAATGAAGAGGGGGAAGAGGAGGGGTCTTGCTGTCTCAGGGGTGGCAGAGGCAGAAGAGGTGGAAGAGATCGAAGGGGAGAGAGGAGAGAGACAGGCACACTCCATGTAATTTTTATTGAAACAAATCCACATATAAGTTGACCAGCACAGGTCAAACCCATGTTGTTCAAGGGTCAACTGTACTCCATATGACACTCTAATGGTGGACACATGTCATTTATACATTTGTCCAAGTGCATAGAATGTACACCACCAGCCAAGCACGGTGGCTCACACCTGTAATCCCAGCACTTTGGGAGGCCAAGGTGGGCAGATCACCTGAGGTTGGGAGTTCGAGACCAGCCTGACCAACATAAAAAAACCCTGTCTCTATTAAAAATACAAAATTAGCTGGGCATGGTGGTGCCTGCCTGAAATCCCAGCTATTTGGGAGGCTGAGGCAGGAGAATTGCTTGAATCCAGGAGGCGGAGGTTGCATTGAGCTAAGATTGCACCATCGTACTCCAGCCTGGGCAATAAGAGCAAAAGTCCGACTCAAAAAAAAAAAGAAGAAGGAAGAAGAGGAAAAAGAA